>JAPTHA010174792.1:0-10176 GCA_029814585.1 Gymnapogon annona | reverse complement strand
TCCTTGTCCATCTGATCGTAGCTCTGGACTAAGCGGATTTACATATTTACCATTTTACATTCAATGGAGAAAACGTCTCTTACCACATGTTGTGCAGCTTCTGAATGCTGCTCCATTTCCTCCATCACCAGCTGCTCCATCGCATTGTAGCAAGTGATTGATGACTGTTACACCCCGTTCACTAGAGACCAGCAGCTCTGGTATTTTAGTATTTCATTTGCAAGTCACTGATCATCGATATAATGTTTTAGCTGAAACTTGATATGGTCATTTAACAGACCAGTACTTACAGACCTCAAGAATTTCTTCCAGTGGCGACTTGTCAACTGGGGGCGCTAGAGCACTCTCCCACCTGCCTCATATGAATAAAACCATAGGAATCACTTAAAATAATTTTACAAAAATATACATTTTTAAATAAACCACCTATACACGATGCAGCCTGTTAGTGTGTGCAACCCTCAGGTGGAAGTTTTAATGACAGTTGTTAACAACTTTTGCTAGTTGGTGTTACCTGAGTCTGGTTTCAATGACGGCTATTAAGCTCCATTGTTTTACCTGAAAGTGGGAGTTGTTTATGTTGGTTGTGAAACCAGACTCAGGTGACACTAACTAACTAATGAGAGTCATTAACGACTGTTTTTAAAACCTCCACCTGAGGGAGACACAAAGGTTTCATCTGATGACACCATAACTAGGATGGGTCATCTTCACAGAGCTTAAATATTAGTTCTCAACCATGAATTGCAGACTTGTCAGCCTAGTCCTGCATGAATTGATGAAGCTACTTGGATAAGGGGCCAAACGTCTTCAAGATAAAACTCTGTCCACTTGACTTAATTCATTTGCCTTGAAAGATCTATACACAGTACTCATAAAAACAGATGAGTCGCAGAGAAAGCGAGATGACGGTGTCCACAGGTCCAGTGTTTTTTTTTTGCTCTCCACTTTAATGCTTTCTTTTACTAGTGTTTTTAGAGATTTTACTCACATGTTGTGCTATACTGAATTTCTGATAGTAATGCTTTGCACCATCCATGCTGCTTCACCATACATTTGATACTAAAAAACATCACTGTCAAGTCAGACAGAGACATCAGACAAAATGCATAAAAATGGATAAAGACGAAGGAAAGAAAAACACAAAGTACAAAAAACACCAAACAGGTACAATGACAAAAACCCCAAAACAAAACTTGGAAATAAGTGAACTGAGTCACATACAGATATACTGTATGTTGATCTCTGACCTCCGAAAGTCCGACAATCCCTGCTCAAGTATAAAGAGCTGAACCAATGTGGTGGTATTTTTTTTACTCGCTAAGAATAATCCACATGCTCCAAACCATCAGGCATCCATAATTCTTGTGAATGTAAACACTTTGTAGAATAATCTGTCATATTTAATTTGATTTATTGTTTAATATAGAAAATGTAACTATATTTGGATATTCAACACTACACTATTTTCTCTCTTTGGGTTAACAAAGAGGACAGACAGAAATATAGATGTTATGAACTCTGACAATGAACAGAATTCTCCATCTGTGTGCCCATGAGGATTAAATGCAAAGCAGTCACTGGGCCTTAAGTATGTTTTACAGCTCTTTTCACTGATTGTTTTGGCGCTTATCCCAAAACCATATCTCAGAAATTATTAAATAATTTAATGTATGTCAGTCATTCCATCATTTTTTTATTGATACACATAGAAATCCAAAAATGGTTTATTTTTATTTTGTATTTATTTCAGAGTGCTCCTACTATATATTTCATTACTATTAGGGCTTGTTGGAAGCGTTGTCACAGTAAGTGCTTGTTTGCCCTGACTGGGAATGTTTAAGTGGGAAATGGCTGCAGCTGGAATTAAATATTAAGTTTGTGTTCTTTTTAACCCACCAAACCCAATGTTACTTTTATGGCAGCTCCCAAATGAAATTTTCTCCATTAAATATTTAAGTGATTTATCACCATTTGTTATTATTTCATGCTCTGTATTTCATGTTTTCAATCAAAATGATGTGTTTTCCTGTATTTAAGCCACTGATGTATCATGTTCATAAAACCTCTGATTTAAGTTGAGCATTTTTTCTCTACTGATATAGAGAAAACTGAAGAAAATGGGGCAACATAGTAAAATGACATGAGCCACATAAAAAGTGGTATTTAGTAAATCTAATAATATAATAAGCGTGAATCCACTGTGTATGTAACTTTGGTAGCAGTAACAACACGGTGTGAGTAATAGCCTCTCTTTTACCAAAGAAACTTTACAAAGACGTTTGTTTTTTGTTCGCTTTTCCAGCTTGGAGGTTTCAATTTGACACAAATTTATGTGTTAGCAGTTAGAATAGCTGTTTGAAGAATGTAGTGGATGTAGTGACCAAGTGACCAAGGCAGCATCTGGACATTCGCTAAGAGTGAGTCATGCTGCAGAGAGAATCCAGTAGTTTTCTAAAATATAACATTGTTCAGAATCTAGTAATAAATAAAACTGTTATGTAAGTTATGTATTCTTTCTGTGTGGCCCAACTGACCCACAAACCAGTACTGGTCTGTGACCCAGGGGTTGGGGACCACTGCTCTACAACATTGATTCACCAGTTAAACCTTTAGAGTTCGATAAATGACAGTCTGAGACTAATCTGAGAGTCTGGTTTATTCCAGGTCTATATGTAAAGCACGTTGAGATAACTTCCGTTCTGATTTGGTGCTATATACTGTAAATAAACTTGATTAAGTAGATGGAGACAATTGTTTTTATGTTCAGTTAATGATATATTTGTTGAAAGTCACTTTTTCATAATTTTTGTTTGATTTGATCTAGTAACCTTTAAATTTACTCATAACTTGTATGAACATCTGCATGGAATTACATTTAGAAAACTATGAAAATAGCTAAATGCAGTGGATAATATTGTAATAAATGCTGAAAAATCACCAAGAATGTTCACGATTAACATTCTTCTTATTCTTCTAATATTCTTCTTTCAAGATATTGAAAGACTACAATGAGCAAAGCTGCATCGCGTGAATATTTGTAACATACGGACGTTACAAGTGACCCACTCTGATTAGGGAGCGAAAATAATCATTTACAATGCACTGTTTGTTCATTTGATTATAGAAATATCCTAAAATATTTCCCACAATTGTCCAACTAACTTACACATACCCCAAATACATGGTATTTTGATGGCAATTAAGTGAAGGAAAGCACTAAACTCCTCTGAGCTGATTCACACCATTTCCATTTCATGAATGTCAGACAGGAAAGAGTGAACTTCACTCAACAGCACCAATCCCATGCCTTGGTATTCGTTGCTACAATAGACTTACAAATGCGTGGATGAAAAGCACTTTTCTTGATGGATTATTAATACTTGTTGGCAGCTTGTTGACAGTCCCACAACAGTTGTGTCTAATTTCAGAACAGTTGACTATGCTGTTTTTAAATTTTGCTGCCAGATGTTGTTTTTTTAATATTGGACAGTCACGTTGAAAAGTCTTGTTGTTTCCATTGTACTGTGTTTTAAATATAATAAGTATAATAATAAATATTAAAAAATGGATTAGATTTATATAGCACTTTTTCTATTAATGCATACAGACAAACAGGGAAAATGGATCCATTATTCATTCACTCACACTTTCACGCTCATGGTGATAATCAATGTAAATAACACCATTAATTGTACTCTGTTAAATTCTTAAAACTTTTTTATATTGTTGTATTTTGATTTGTAAGATAAGATAGAACTTTATTGATCCCACCACGGGGAAAATTGTGTGTTACAGCAGCCAAATACACAGCAGAAATAAGAGGTGACAGATATACATCAGTTGAGTTCTTGTGCGACATACACAGTATGCATTTGTTCTACAGACACAGTATACATTCGTGGATGTGTTACGGCATGTGTTGATAAATACGTATGCGGGCAAGCATAAGCAAAGCAAATATACATAGATACATGCATGTACATTGCCACATATACACACGTATACATACCTGCACACATGCGTGCATACTCATGCATCTACACATACACCATGCAGACCTAAAGTGCAAAATGATTTAGCAAATTTTCATCAGACAACATTACAGTTACACTCATTCACTACAAGACATGTTCACAACCCACAGTGACAGAATCAGAAACAACGGACAAAACACAAATAATGAAAACAGATAAATTAAAATAAGTAACACAGAAATAAGTGGACTGCATGAGCCACATAGAAACATATGTTGAGCTCTGACCTCCTAAGACCTACAAACCCTGCTCAGGTATATAGAGCTCGTCCAGTGTGGTGTGCTGGTAAATTTTCCATGTAGTCTATAAATGCTTCCATATCTTCTAGAACATCCTACTTTCTTTTTTTCATCCAGTAGGTTATTTCTCCAGGTTCACACAACCTTTTCATGTTTCTATTCTTGTTAGTTGTAAGTGTGGTCAGTTGTAGACATCCATTAATGAGCAACAACAGCAGTTTTGTTCTGTGTCCTTAACCTTGAATTTACTGTTTTACAGCCTTTTCAGTTTATATCCAGTTGCTTAGACTAGTGATTGCACTGTGGGTGCACTGTGATGACAATGCAGCGTATAACATGGAGTGGGAAAGCACAAAACTCCATTATTCATTAGAAGCAGACGGAGAACAACCAATGTTCCCCAATTGCTGTTTTTTCTCATCTGCCCTTTGCGCTATTTTTTTTCCCATGTTTTATCTATTTTTATTCCTCCCTTTACTGGTTGTCTGGTTTCTTCTCACTTTGCTTCCTATGCTCCATCTCTTCAGATCTCTCCTCTTACATCTTATATTTAGGGCTGTGCAGACAATGTTAATAATAGATTTTTGTCATTTCAGGGATAGGGATTTGTGGCTCTTTGTACATTGTTCACATAGACTTTTAACTTTTAAGTAGTTTTGCAAAGAGGAGTGACAGGCGTGACCTCAGGGTCTCCATGGAAAATGGATTGAAAGATTTTCAAATCCTTGTGTTGAACAAGTCAAACCCAATAATTTCTTGTCGTCTCAATTCAATTAATAAATAAAACAGCTGAAAAATAAAATTAAAATATGAAACAAAGATGTTTGAAAATGACATACAACTTATCCTTTATTTCAGAACCAGCAGAAATAACAACCACAGAAAGTATAAGGGTAAAAGCATATTTAAAACACCTCTTCTTTAAATACTATATATAGTCTGATCCACGGATGGAGTCATCTCTACTTTAAATACTAGGTATACACTCATCCAGTTCAACTTCGTCCATCAGCTGTATATTATCCATATCCACACAAAGTACATAATTATAACTGTAATGTGTCGTCTTTGTGCTTTAGATGTGGTATGGAGAAAGGAAAATTCCATCATTCTCCCTGTCAGTGTTGTAAATTGTAGGGGTTTTATTGGGGTAAGGGTAAAGGCATGTCTGAAAATTATCTATATAAAAATAACAGTATAAAACTTTGCGTATTTGTATGTTCAGTATGCAAATAGTGCTTTTTACACACCTTCAAGGCGCGCCTATCCCTTTACCTCTCATTTACCCTCTCACACACTCCAGATCACACTGGGAACTATTTAGGGTTCAGTGTCTTATCCAAGGACACTTGGACTTGTGGACAGATGGTTCCAAGATTTTTTGTTGAATAATAAAATTACGAATGCTTAATTTATTGACAATGACAATTAAACTGAAATAGGCAAATGAAAGTCAATCAAAATATTAAGACCACAGCCTTTACAGCCAAAGTCTGTGCAAAAATGAGGATTCGTTATCATTTCCTGTCAGGTATTCATACTGTCATTACCTCCTGATCGTCAAGATCCAGAACGATCTTCAACCCAAATTACAGCTGTGACCAGTGCTGACTGCAGCCTAACCATCAAATGGCATCTGCCAGAGAAGGTCTTTTAGAACAAATGTCTTCAAAGAACTGCCCATTTGGACTTTGCAAGAGAACACCAAACACGGGGACGTTGAAAGGGGGAAAGAAAGGTTTATTCTCTTATGAGAAAATGTTTTACGTTGACAGTCCTGATGGCTTCCAATGACATTGGCATAACAAGGAGATCCCACTGAAATGCTTTCTACATGTCACAGTGGAGGGGATAGCACCATGATCTGTGGTGCATTTGCCTTCAGTAGAACAACGAAGTTCAGGTTGTGCAGGGACGACAACACTGTTGTCGTCCCTGCACTGTCAGGCAGTTCACAATGCCAGCCTGACAAGGGTCCTCCAGAGGAATGATGTCACTCTTGGACCATCCTGACTGTCCCCCTAATCTAAATCTGGTTGAGAACATTTAGGGATGGATGGCAAAGGAAGTTTACAAAAATGTGCACCTGTTGCATTAGGAATGGAGCCATCCCATTCAGTAACAGTTTCAGATTCAAGATCAGATCACAGATCAGAGATTTGTGATCTATTATCCATGTCTTCACTTTAGCATCATCCGTTGAAATGACTGCATAAATGGTTCCTTCCTGACTGCTCTGCTAGTGGGTACAAACTGTGGAATGGATTTTCTCAATGGAGGCATGTCTCAATGAGATGCGGAGTAATGAGACATAATTTGAATAATCAATTCATTTGTGGATTTTTTTGTGATTAATCAATTCATGGGATAAACACCAAAGACTCAAAACAGACAGGTCACAAATGATTACATTCCAATGGCTTCAGGTATTGTTAACACTAACCCACTCCCAAGCCTCGTTATGGTGAGAACTAGCAAGTAATAGTCCCAAACCAGTTCCAGTTATAGAGTCAGTCTTCAACCAGCTGTGGTTATAGGTTATCAAACCAGTGTTGTATGACCGAGTTCAGTTATTTCAGCAAGCGTTTAAATAAATCGGGACTGACTCACCAAAATGTTTTAATGTTTTTCACTCATTCAACACTTTTTTTCAGCCTCAGACTGCAAAAAACATTTCAAGTTGCATCGCTATGTTGCCCTCTTGCATTGAACTATTGGGCTAACTTTGGAGTGACGTTGCAGAAGGAGTCACAGCAGGAGATAAACAAGTCACATAAGGCGCATGTTGAAAGGTGACATCTGGGTACGCCAAGGATTTCATGAATAAACTTTCCTAGGAAGTGAAGCATGAACTGAACAAGAGACACACTGTAAAGTCACAAAAATCATATTGTTTGACTAAACAGCGAAGCAGTTCAAGCACATATGGTAATTGCTGTTTTTCATTTGACTCGCAAAAGAGTTATAACACCAAGGCACCCGATTTAGGAGGTCTTACATCTCGGTGTCGGCTTTACCTTGACCCTGGTGTGGTCCAGCCCCGAAACCTATCTTTGTGTCTTCATGGTTATCTGTCTCGGGGACTAGGACGCCAGTGTTATTTTAGCTCCATCGATTGTGGGTAATAAATAGCTGGAGAGCGAAGTGATGCTGGTAAAAGCTTGGGGAGGGCGGGGTCCCAGGGGGATAGCTAAAACAGACGTCTGGTACTGATCTTAGGGTGAGGTGGAATAAATGTCAATACAAGCTACTTTGAAAGCTTCTCAAAATAGATCCACTTATGCACGTCGCCATATGTGAGGTATTTTAGGACCTGCTAAAGATTTTCTAAAATGTCCAATAATGGACTCTGTGAGCAGCTGATTAAGACTTGAATTGGCTGTTAGTGGTAATTCATTGTGGCATGAGTGACAGTGGGACAGTGCTCTTGTTTCCATCGTGAAGCTCATTAGAGCCATCCCAGAACCAACTCAGCTACACCAGACATACACAAGTGTTTTATGTGGACCCTAAACCCAACAGCACAAAGCAGATGAGAAGGACAGGAAGTCAGATAGTTACACAGAAAGTGTCAGGTTTTGTGAGTAAATTTCCCAGCTTAGACATCAAGTCCATCTCACCCAAAGAACTTGATCCTTCGGCCAATAAACTTCAAGCAATTAAAACAGCACAGACATTTTCAAGCATTCAAACAAGATGCCAACCATAGCGTTAACAATCTCTCATCCCCACCACATGCAATATGTAAATAACTGATATCATAATCGATTACAAATATGTAATGATAGGTGCAGGTCTAATTCCTCCAATTTGACATGTAAAATATTCGTGGTTATAAACTGTGAACATGTGTGGGTTTGTGTAGATGCAGACGTGGACCGTGGAGGAGCTCCGGCTCCGTCTGGCATCTCTGGACCCTCAAATGGAGCAGGAGATTGAGGAGATTCATCAGCGCTACCAGGCCAAGAGACAGCCCATCCTAGACGCCATCGAGGCCAAGAAGCGGCGGCAGCAGAACTTCTGAGGATCCTTTCACCTCAGTGCAGAAGGTTTCTAAAATATTAGTGACATATGAGCATTTACTGAAACAGAGCTGAAGTTGGAAATGGAACTCAAGCTTTCTGCAGATAATGGGTTGTGATATGGCAGACATGGAGAATCAACGTCCCGAAGTGGAAAGCGGTGCATGGACGCCTCAACGTCAGTGCTGTTGGATATCAAACCTTGACAACATGTCAAAGAAACTTCCAAAAATCTGTTCCTGGTTTGACAGGATATCAACATGTTGTCGTCTCTGGTTTAATTTCCAATTTTTAGTTTTTCAGAGATCATCCGGAGACTCTACAAACTTCTGTTTCCACTTTTCTGCTTTCATAGTTTTTGCTTCGATATCAGCAGCTGATCAGACCTCTGGTTCTCTTCCATTTATTTAAGGCTTGTTTTTTTGCCTTTATGTTTTGGTACATATCATTTGACCTTATTGTAGGTACGCTGGTGAAGTCCTATTATTGCTGGAAAGTGTTGCTGCTTCTGGACTGTGAAACATACTGGTTTGCTGTATTGTAGGGTTTATGTCTGACAACCTTTTGATTCAGACTAATTTGGCACATTTAGAACTGCTGTGATCCAGATTCAGCCCATTACGACTGGATGCAGCGTCGGTGCTTCTGCCTGTCGAACAGGAGTCTTATGCACGTCTTATGTTTCAGACCATCTGATGAAATGCACGGTGTTCAGGTTGCTGTCTGAAGCACAACTTTCAAATGCTTTTTGCATAATGGAATGCCCTGAAGCATACTGCAGTTTGTCAGATGTGTCCTAAACATGTGTACTATCTAGTCTCCAGAGAGAAAAGCTGCTGTGGATGTAGATTAGTAGCTGAAATAAGATTAATATACAAATGTTTTAAGTTTGTTTTTGGTGCCTTTTTGTTTTTAGTGTTTTGGTTTCTTTCAAAGCTGATCATTTCTCGCTTCTGCGTCATGATAGATTTTCATATCCTTTACTGGTTTAAAGGGTCGCTTTCTATATTTCTGGGCCTTGTGTGAGGTTCTTGTCCACTATCTCTTCATCACAACAGCAGGTGATGATCACAGTGTCTCTAGTTTATATCAGCAGACAAGAGCTGCATGAGTTTTGTCATTAGTTCAGATCTCAACAAACAAACCCAATGAACATTCTTTAGTCAGAGACAGAAACAACCGTCTAATATGACAGTGATTGTTCCTGTGTGTATTTTGCTGCATCTACAGTGATACAAATCTTATCTCATGTATCATTAATGCTTAAAATAACAACCTCCATCTACTGTAGCTATCATTGATGATGATGATCATAGACCTCGTACATCCCAATATTCAGATATCAGACCAAACCCTTGAAAAGATGTGCATTGACTGATGTACAGAAGCGTTACCACTTTAAAGCTGTAAAATGTTTTACGAAAACAGTGCATTTCCATTTCTACAGTTTTAGAACATGAATTTGTTCATTTTTCTTCATCCATCTGCTGTCCAACTGAATTTTTGTTTTAACTGTAGGAAAATTCTATCTTTACATCGCAGTTAAATATCCAATAGAGTTAATTACATGTGCTAATTAGGTGTTTATGCCGTTTATGTCAAAGCTGAAAACGCGTCATATGTACAAACAGGAGGTGGGAAGACACAGGGTTATTCTCTGTGTTGGATGACAATGTAATGGATTACTGTAGCGTTGTTGCTTTTATGTGCAACAAAGTAAGGTAATGTACTGTACCAAACAAACATTACTGGACATTACTGTAGGAACATGATTTATTGTGTTACTTAAACCACATTCCATTGACTGTTTCCGACTTTGAAGTCTGTCTAAAATATTGTGATAAAGCTTGACGTAGATTAATGTCCAAGAACTGCCAT
>JAPTHA010174722.1:0-14461 GCA_029814585.1 Gymnapogon annona | reverse complement strand
TGTGTGTGTGTGTGTGTGTGTGTGTGTGTGTGTGTGTGTGTGTGTGTGTGTGTGTGTGTGTGTGTGTGTGTGGTGAATGCACATCAATGCTAATGGTGTTGAAATTAAAAAAAGACAAAGATGCAGAAGTGTTGTAGGTCTGAAGAAAAGACTTGGATTTCCTTTTAATTCCACACTCTTAATACACATAATAAATGGAAGCCATGACCAAAGATGGAGATGTTCTACTGGTCATCTGATTCATATGTGACTAATGTTGTGGCCAAAGTATAGGTGTTACAAGGATACCAGAGAAGATGATTATTTGCTGATGTCTAATCTGTGCTGCTCTAATTGAGGGTCAAGTGTTTGTTTGGTTCTCAGCAAGTTTTCCAGTCCTGTCCAATTTCCTGATCTGGTAGTCAAGTTGGGTGACTGTCTTGTGTCCAACAGTGTTATAACATCAGGAAACACTGTGAAATTGATTCATAGTTTTGTTTCCAACAATTTCCAAAGATATTGTGAAATACACAACAGAATACACACTAAATCAAAAGCAGTGCCTGCACTGGTTGTACAGATACAGTATATTGATGTTCATCACGGTGTTTACCTTTATCCATAATAATAGTTTGCTACAGGTCAGATAAAACAAAGAAAATACAAAAAACTAAGGTTTTGGTTGGTGCCAAAGGCATAAAATGCAGCCTAAGTTTCTGAAGTGAAACTGTCTCAGTGTAGTTTCAAAGATGCTCTATTTTACATATATTCAAGAAGGACACTGTTGCTACTGGGTGGAGACGTAGCAAAATCTAATAATTAAAACTGAAATGATAATCAACCCTGAACTTGGAACATTCAGCCTTGTGGTGGTTTGTGATTTGAATATGTATGATATTAATGCTACATACCATGTTTCCCACAAGACACAGTAAATGGTTACAGAGAAAGTGCAGTGTTATGGGAGGAGGGATGGTTGTAAAAGGGATGTGAATGTGATGGAATGGAGAGGCAGAGATAGAGCGTAGGAGAGAGAGAGGGTAGGGCTTCTTAAACTAATGAGATATTGATTTGGGAGAGACACACCTCCTTGGGGCTTCTGGGTAATGAATGGCTGCATTCATTACCCAGAGAGAGAGCTACAACACCATACTTGGAGAAAATGAGTGAGAGAGAGAGACAGAGAGTCACACTCGGAGATAAAAGGTGGATTTATATGTCGGGGGGATAGACTCAGACATTCGTCGATGTATATGACAACATAGGCACACACACCTGGTCCAAAATAGAATGACAGGCTGACAAATATGACAGGCATAAGCAGAGTGTATGAGGTCACGACAGGGTGTCAAAGGCTGAAGTGATCCATACCATCCCATCATTAAGAAAAGCAAATAGAACACAAAAGTAGGGAATACTAAATGTTCCCAACTCAACAACACATGATTAACTGTCAGGTTTACTGCTTCACTGAGGCCTGTCAGTCTGCGCTGCCGAGTACTTGTACAAATACCAAGACACATGAAGCCACTGAAAGACATGAAAAACGCTCGGTTTAAGGTTTATCTGGGTTTGTGTTCCACTTATTATTCCACCACACAAGAAAAGAAAATATAGTCACTGCCTTCCAAACAAACCTCCATCTGAACCACTTTAAACACACCGTGTAAACACACTTTAAACACATGTCAATTAAGGGTCACAATCAAGGAGAAAAAAGTTTGAGCTAAAAACTCTAGCCAGTTGTTCTTTGACTGATTATACTACGGCTGTGATGTTAAAACTGGAAAAATAAAAGTAAAACAAGCAAAAGCCTTATAGAGACAGACTTAACAAAGATAGCACGAAAGGAATTTTACTAAATTGCCAACCATTAACAATGTTGATCCATACAATGTAGGGGCCAGAGAGCTGACTCTGTACTGCTACCAGTGGACCTCTTTCATCCATATTAACACTTATCTGATGTAATGTAGAAGTTCATCAGTGGTGGGCCGTGCATTTCAGACCTGGGCCTGCAGTGATGCCCTACCCGACTTAATCCAACTCTTAGAATAGAATAGAATAGAATAGACTTTATTGCCGTTTGTACATGATAACACAGGTACATTGGCATTTTTTGTGCGTGTCCCTGAGTCAGGTAGCTAATTACCTGAAGAAGGATAAATAATAAAAAATAAATAGGCTGCACATTATAAACATAAGTTAAGCTGCACCATTATAAATAGAACCAGTAAATCTTAAAACTATAATTCTGATCCATGGCTCTACATATGATGCATTTAGATGAAAACACATCACCTGAACATACATTCAAGTATAACAGAGTTACAGTATATTAGTATACTGAGTAGACTACTAACAGAGAAACAAAAGGACAAAGGATCCTGGCGTCTGCACCGGCACGATCGCCGGTGCCGTCCGCACCGGCACAGTCACTGGTGCCAACTAAAACAACTTGTCATGCTACACTATTGATCAATTTTCTTATTTCCTGTTTATCACATTGACGTATCTGCTCAGGTCTGCTCTGCACAGCGTTGCATAGCTCTGCCTCACTCTATTGCATTTCCAATCAAAAGATGTGCATGTGCTGACACTGTAGGCCCGCTAGATGGCCCCAGTGAAGCCAAACTTGACGCTGATTGGTTAACGCCACAGGCCCGTTCTCATTCACGTTAAGCTACCATGCGCCAGCAATGTCGCTTCTGAAAGCCTGGAGGCAGATTTTAGACCCTGGCAACACATGATAGTGAGTAATGATTGGATAAGAACTCTAACATAAACCCTACCCTCCAAATCTCCACCTGGGGCTGGAAGCTGAGCAACCAACTTAGGAAAGCCATGAAATGAAGAGTATGGACCATGGGGAATAATTTAATAGATATTTGTGGAACAAATATATATTGAAAAAAATATATTCCTTATTATGTTTAGGCCAGCAGAGAAGGCCTTGCTGGCCTTGAGGGTCCTTCACTGAAGTTCATACGCATTTGAGTAGTTCAGAAACTATAAATGTTTCAAAATGCTCAAAGAAATTTCTCCTGCGACAATCAAAACTGCACAATTCTGTGGTTTCATTTAAGATGCGTCGGGCTACATCCTACACCTGCTGGTGAAAACAGCTGGTTGTGTTCAAACGGTTCCACCCGCTGCTAGTGCTGATGTTTGCAGTGAGTGTAAAAGTGTAGTCATTCACACTAGTGTCACTGCACAAATCAAATCAAATCAAGTTTATTTGTATAGTGACAAATCATACCAGACATCAGTTCAAGGCACTTTACATATAGAGCTGGAATGAACCAGGCTTTCAAGTTAGTTTTACAGAAACCCAATTGCATCCTCCAGGAGTAAATACTTGGTGACAGTGGAAGGAAATCTTCCTTTAAACAAATAGAAACCTGGAGCAGATGGACATCATGGAGGATGGATGTCTACACTGACCACTTGGGTTTAAAGAGAGAGGGTAAAACCAGAGAAAGCGAGAGAGAGAGAAAGAGGGTTTGGGAGGGGGGGAAGGGGGAAAATTTACAGGAAACTGAACTAGAACTATTAGGAAGTAGAACAGTTAATATAATTACGCTGAACTAGAACAATTGTACATAACTATTAGAAGAACACACACATAGTTATCTCAGTTTCTACACTTCATTCTACAGTTTGGATTATTGTTAAAGTTTGCATGATTGCTAGTGTAACAGGCTAAAGTATAGCCCTATCCAGGGGTAAAGTGGATCTGGAATAGGGCAAAATATACCCCCAAAATTACAGTCCCATGATAAATAGTGTCGAGTGATACACATAAGAATGAGGATAAGAATTTTAATGCATTTTACTGGGGGTTCAGATTTGTCACGCAAGTTAAGTGAGAAAGCTGACTTAAACTTTAAAATTCAAAACACTTCCTTTTATTACTTCAACCTTAAAAACTTAAATCAGTAAAATGTCAGACTTCCAACAAAATCAATTATTACTACTTCTTACTAGTGCTTACACATTAAACAGAAGCCACTTTAAAAACAAAACATAATTCATTCGGAACTTGACGTTCAATTCATTAGACTATTCATTATATAAGTTCTGACGTCCTGATACTTCGAATTCTAAGACTAGGAAGTCATGCAATATAAATGTTCAAACACCCAAATACTGATAAGGTTGAATAGAATAGTATGGAGTAGAATAGAGTAGAATACAATACAATACAATAGAAACAGAATTAGTACATTATAGTATTATAGCAGTGAGTCCTTTGATCTGAAAGTGATCTCCACGACCACGGTAAACGAAGATTCTAAATGAAGCCACATCTTTCATTCAGCATTATACACATAAACACAAACAGATACATACATATTCACACCAGTGCTGTGGTCACATCAGCATGTGGGGCCATAAAAAGGATATTTAGAGTATAGTTTGTTCCTCCAGAAATGCAACAGAAGCAAACAGCGCAGCACCAACCAAGCATTTCCTCATTGCTTTATGATCTAATTTCACTATCTGGTGCAACAGATGACCACATTAGCCATCTCTATTGTATTCTCACTCTGCCTAAATGTGTATGTGAGCTTTTAGCGTAATTAGCTGTTAAGGGATCATTCCTGTGAGCGTGCTTGCATTTGCCTATACAACTCCTTAAGCGGACTCATGGCGGAAATACATTATGGGGCTCAAACATACAATAATAAGAATGAACTGACAAACAAAACAAACAGTTTGATGGGTAAAATTATTTTTTGTTTGTATTAGTCTGGAAATGGTGTAGTTGGCATTCATTAAAATCTCTTGTTAATTAAAAAAATGTTATGAACTATGAATAATGCATATGGTGGGTATGAAATTACACTGTTACAGTCAGTAATTTGTGTTCTGAGATCAGAATATAATTGTTTGGAGACAATAATTTCCCCATATGCCTTCAAGTTTAAGTTTATTTATTTATATAGCCCTTATTCACACAAAGGTCTCAAAGGGCTTCACAGGCCCACAGATGACAGTAATTAACAACATCCCCTGGTGTGAACCCCCCACCCAGGCAAGGAAAAACTCCAAAATCCCAACCGGGGAAAAAAGAAACCTTGAGAAGGGATCACAGGAGAGGGAGGATCCCCCTTCAAGGATGGCCAAGCTGCAATGGATGTCGAGTGGGCAACAGTATTACACTGTATGAATGTATACAGTTAAGTCAAATAATACAAAGTCAGTTTCAGATGTAGTGCGACAAGGAAAGTGACTCTTCCTTGGGCCTTGGGATGGTCAGGTGAAGCAGAGACCTCCATAGTAGCACCTCAAGGAGACGGACCAACTCAGGTCCATACCGTATAGTCCAAGGGCACTCCAGCCCTCAGCAGCCTTCAGGAAACCAAGCTGAAAAAGGTACTAGTACTTGTGTGTTTCTATATACGGTTAAAATCCAGGAAAATGTGGCTCCAGGTGTGCCCCTGGTCAAAATCATTTACACTATATGCATATACCCCATAATGTGCAATAAAAGCAATAACAGAGTCAAAGCAACCAGGATGGTGGACACCCAGGACAGCATGCCATGTCCATGTGAGGTGTTGGGAACCAGGACCTCCTATTGTCAAACGGACTACTGGACTAGACATTCACAGAGCACAGCAGTGAACACAGTTCCACTGGAGTGTTACTCTCACTGGAGTGTTACTCTCATGGACATGTAGAGAAGTTGTGCCTGTACCTAACGACAGAAACCACAGAAATACAGAAACAATGTCTGACTGGCCTTCATTGTCTTCACGATTCTAGTCACTCAAAAACACAACATCCTTGTTTTCCTAGTTGCTTCTTCTCTGTCTGATGATGCAAAAAGATTTCCAATGAATGGGGGTATGTCAGTGATTCCTCTCTCATGCCCCCCCCCCCAAAAGATAAAATCCGATTGTTCTCTGTACATCCCGACCATGCAGAGGCTAAACAGATGTGGAGACAGAATACAAAGGCAAGGAAAGACGCTGGTGAGCGTGGGGGGTGATAAAAGCCAGTGTCAGTCAATACACAGAAATGACCCGAGCCGATGTTAAGGACCCTCCAAATGTGTGTATGTGTGTGTGAGAGGTCTAATCCTCGACCTAAAGTACTCATGGGCCTGTATACTTCCATGACAAAGTCAAGTGTGAGCTTACATCCGTTTACATCCGTATAAAATCCAGGCCTACACACAGTGAAGGTACCTTTGGTTAATAGTACCTAAGTCTCTCTTTGATGAACATTCTCTCCAGATTGACATATCTGGCATCTGATGCATTGTGGTTATCTGATACATTGTAGTTATGCGTGTTACACAGCAGATGTGTGTCATAGAAATTATTGAATAGAAGATTCAAATATATTTCAGATCATTGGACAGAAATAGTATTGGATTTCGGTCTAATGTCCAATAGTATTTTAGTGCTCAACTCTGAGCACTAACAGGACTAATTTGCACCTTATTGTCACAGCTCCATTTTGCACAAAATGTAAATAGATTTACAATAAAAACAGCTACCGCTTTATCTTTTACATTTTACACTCTCTCTTATAATTATGTTATATTTAATTGCTGTATATATTCTCATTTTACTTTGCGTGCCTTTAAAAACACATTTCACTGTACTTTGTACAATGTATAACTGTGCATGTGACAAATAAAGCTCATCTTATCTTATCTCTTATGTGACTTGCAACATTATCTGTAGAGTGAGTGTCTCCATCTGTGGGATCCAGAATCCTCCAGACCTCAGGGTCTTTGTCCAGTGTATATCCAGCATTATGGAAAATTGTTTCCTTTGTTCTCACAGGCTATTCTTGAGTGTTATGAATGCCTTGAGTACAAACAGTATTGTTCTGTTCCATAATGCCTTGTAAACAATGTCTCACAATTGTTTTGTTCTGGTTTGGGGTCAGGGTCAGGGTCAAAACTAATTAATATTTATAATCCTCTGTTTTAAGAACAGGCATGACCTGACTTTACTCCTAACGCAGGATTACCATAATTGGATTGAGGATTTCCATGTCTTTCATATATATGGGGTCTGTTTTAATATGTATTTGTATACTCACACAGATAACTTGTTCTCCATCTGACTTGTACCAGGAGATATTCTATTATCTATTCTATTATCTATTTCATTTTTTGTTAGCCTCCAACAGACACAAAATTCCACAACACCAGTAAATGTCTAGTCTATGTGTCTACGTCAAGGTAAAAGTGAAAACTAGTGAAAGCTATATTTGGTTCATATGACATTCATGTTACAGTCTTTTCACTGTCTTGATTGGACACATTTCAACTGTCATATAACATACCACTTTCAACATCTTCTGTCCGTTAAAAAAATCTCTCACCAACGAACACACTTACTGATACAGCAAATTCCAAAAAAGCACCACAAGTGCACTGCCTCAGTAATTGAGGCCGGTGAGCATCAGGTCTCACCAACCATTCTTTACAAAGTCATTCAGGAAAACTCTCCACCTCCACTGAGTCTGGGTCCAGTCCAACTCTACATCAGATATGATGCATGACAGTGTGGGCATACAGCGGACTCTACGGTTGTGTTCATAATAACCAGAAGAAAAAAAAATATCCTTCACAATCGAGGTTTGCAAACACAAGCTACACACAAATCAACCCAAGCAGACACAAAAAATTATCCTAATCCCGTCCTTCTTAAGGGGCCCTGTGTCACCAGAACAATAGTTTTGCCCTATCGAATGCCTTTTTGAAATATAACCCCATTCCCCCCGCCAGGACCCTGTGGTTCTGTGATAAATTGTTCTCCACGCTACTATATGCAAGAAAAAAAAATTAAAAACCAAAAAACCATGCATCTTAGGTCTGGGCACCTAAGGACAGAGTACTGCTGAATGTGTTCTGCTCCCCCATTACCAGCCAGCTTCCCTTTAGGGAGCATCTCTGAGGCTGCAAGAAGCACCTTGGATTAACTGATTTTACAACATTTAAGGATTCCCATCACTATCATTATCAAAATGTTAGCAGTTTAGGCTATTCTTACCTCAAGCACTGTTTGAAAACATTTGCATAAAACCTGCAGATTTTTACAAAGACTCAATAGATTGACTACATTTAGGCTTTGTTCCCTTCTGGGGTATCCACAGTAAATTTGCATATTTGATTTGGCAGGAGTTTTTTTTTTTTTTATATCAGATGACCTTCCTGACACAACCCACTGGATGTTCCTCCAGGGAATCAAACCCAGGTCACCTTGTGCACCAGCCCGGTGCCTTACCAACTGAGCTATCCAGCCAGATACATTGGGAAAAACATATAACATATCACACATTTATCACTAGCAAAACTAGGGAGGAATCATTTGATCCCTCTACCTTTGGAGACCACAGAGAGATCATCTGATCCCTCTAGAATGTGGTTTGTTATGCTAATGTGGCAGCTCCTTGCTGGGAGTTGAATGCAGATTGTTAGAGCAGCAGCTGTGGGGGGAGGGGGAGAGAAAGAGGTGTGAATAACCTAATCATAGCATACCTTTTTCACCTTTATTCTTTTTCTGTTTCGTCTTTTACTGTGTTTTAATTTTATTTATATTCTGTTTTTACTGTAAAGCACCCTGTGTATTCATACTGTGAAGGGTGCTATATAAATAAAATTTTACTTACTTACTAACCAAGAATAATCTGCCAAAAAGTAGGAATTAGGTTTTACAGCAACTGTAACTGTAACTTCATTGCTTCTGACTCTGATCTTCCTATTGAAAGCTTGAATGGTCCTGTTGTTTTTTTGTTTATTTTAATAATAAGCATGGACCTCTGGAAAACCACATTGGTACTCTCTCATGAAGAGGGCTCACTCACCACCAGACCAATCAAGATACGTACTGACATCTTCCAGGGTGACTCTCTCTCCCAATTACTGTTCTGCCTGTGCTTGGCTCCACTGGGTACCATGTTGAACGACACCAGACATGGTTATGAAATACAAGGCCACAAAGCATCTCATCTCTTCTACATGGACAACCTCAAGACCTTCGCCAAGAATGATCAACAACAGGAGACCTTGCTACAAAGAGTCAAGACATTCAGTGAAGACATTAAGACGCAATTCGTGCTCGATAAATGTGCAAAAGCTACTTTCAAGAAAGGAAAACTCAAAGAAACATCATACATTCAACTGGGACATCAGCACCATAGTAAAAGACCTAAATCATGAAAATGCTTACAAATACCTGGGTGTCAGTGAAGGAGATGGAATCCAACATTCAAACATGAAAGAAAAAATAAGAAAGGAGTACTACAAAAGTGTTCGACTGAATTCTGCCAACAAGACCTCGGCAATCAACACTCCTGCTGTTCCTGTGGTGATGTACAGTTTTAACATTATAAACTGGCAACTCGGTGAGAAAAGAAGTTGGATACAAAAACCAGGAAGCTGTTTACCATGGAGAGAATTCACCACCCTAAATCTGATGTAGAAAGAATATACTTACTGAGAAAGATCGGTGGAAGAGGATTCATCCAACTTGAAATGTCCTATAAAACTACAACAATAGGACTTAACACCTACCTGGAAACGACTGAGGATGAACTACTGAAGCTGGTATTGCAACATGGGAGAAACAAGAAATTATACTCAGTGTCTAAAGAAGCCACAAAGTTCAGGAAATAGCTGGATGTACCATTGATGTTGAGAAAGATCAAGAACAACTCACCAGGTTTGCAAAGAGAACAAAACATGAGGCAAAAACGTGGCCTGAAGAAGATGACAGCAAAGTTGGAGGAAAAGCTGTTGCACGGGAAGTACCCCAACATAGTTAAGAAAGCTGATGTGGAACAAGATCAAACCCATCGATGGCTGCAGAGCACGGGATTGAAAGCAGAGACAGAAGGAATGAGAATAGCTGCACAAGATCAGAGTTTAGCCACAAGAGCTTACTATCACCATATCATCAAAGATGGAACAGACCCCAAGTGCAGACTGTGCAACCTGTACGAAGAGACCTTTGACCACATAGTTTCAGGCTGCCCGGCACTAGTAACAACACAGTACATCAACAGACAACAGGGCAGCAGGCTACATGCACTGGAAAATCTGCCAACATTATCAGCTCCCAGCAGCAGAGAAGTGGTACAAACACCAGCCACGGACAGTAACAGAAGATGAGAACATCACAGTACTGTGGTATATGCCGATGAACACAGACAGAGAGATCCCTGCGAACAGACCTGACATCATCATCAACAACAGGGAAGAAAAGACCTGTATTATGATTGATATGACCGTCCCTTCTGAAAGGAACGTCACCGTCAAGGAAATGGAGAAGTTATCAAAGTACAAAGATCTGGAAATTGAAATAACTAGAATGTGCGGAATGAAAACCACAACAGTACCTGTGGTAGTGGGAGCACTGGGACTCATCAAGAAAGGACTCGAGAAACGGTTACAGAAAATACCTGGAAACCCAACAACTCTAGAAATCCAAAATACAGTACTACTGGGGAGTGCTCACATAGTCAGGAAAACACTGTCCATCACTTGAACACTAAAATTTACAGAGTCATGATTTGACTCCGGGATCTTAATTGCAAATCGTCAAGTTACAAGAATAATAATAATAGTAATAATAATTCATTACATTTATATAGTGCTTTTCAAGAACCCAAAGACACTTAAAAAGAAATGGGGTAGAAACATGGGGGGCGGGTGGATAACAAATACAGGGGAGATGGGTACACAATGGGGTAGATATATATAAGGGGGGGAGAGGGAAAGATAACAGGGTACTGTGCAAAGTGGTGGGGAGGGATAGGTATGAACAAAAAACAAAAAGAACAGGACACCAGTTATGGGTAGGGGAGGTCATAGGCTTGGGTGAATAGGTTGGTTTTCAGACGGGATTTGAATATGGGAGGTGAGGGTGAGTGAGTTCCATATTCGGGGTACGTTATACACTGGCATTTTATACTGGTGGGCACCTGTATCTAAACACTAGAAGTACTTACAGCCCCATTCAGAATCATTGTTGTTTAGACAGAGCTATAAATTGCCTCATGCAGCCATGATGAGCCACTCATGTAACACATTTGAATAATGTGGTGTATTTTCAAATACACACATAACACTTACATAGATTAATAACACATAAGCAGATTTAATCCAATATAGAAATAATGTTGTCTCTGAGCTTTTCTGTGAATCAGATTCTGTGACTTCTGTGCTGCAGGTAATTTACAACTCATATACATACAAATGGTCTGTGGGACAAAGGTGAGACCTCCCTGTGTGTGTTCCTGGTCAAAGACAATGGGCAGGCAAACGACCCAAATGCTTCAGGACACTCAAGGGTCCACAGACAGGGACCCCATGTAGGTTTGGTGCCGCCACATCTGTGAAGGAATGTTGATATGCAAACAAGAACAACCAAGAGTGCCAAACCACATGCATATCAAAGAGCAGCGTCACAGGTAGAAAACGGCAGAGACTGAGGAGACTCAGGACAGAAGAGCCAGAGAGAGGCTGGCAGAGCCAAGGACTCAGGCTGCCAGGCTGGAGAGGGTCCAGCTGGGGCCCCCCGGGCCGGGCCCGACGATCAGCTGGGCAACGGACAGCCAACACAGGCAAAGAGACTCATGCGAGAGCATGCGGGTCTTCAGGTCACCATGAGCAGTCACGGTGATCATTTGTTACATGTCTGTTTGTCTATTTGTCGAGTTTAGTCTGTCTTAATTTAGAATAGTTTTAAGTGTTTAGTCTGTGTAAAATAAATGTATGTTGCAACAAACGACGACAAGAGCGATTCTTAACAACGATGAGAAGCGCAACCCTCTCGGCTCCGTGACCAAGACGGATGACTGCGTTACCCACAATACACCACAATAACAACAGTGACTACTCAGCCAACACATTCCAGGGCAGGGGATCAGATGATCCCTCTTCAGTTCTCAAAGGAGTACCCAAAATCTTCAGTCTTGCTAGTGTTAATGTGTTTAAAAAAATAATAGTGGGAATACATACATACTCTTAAAAGACACACAGAAAGGAAGTAGTATATGGGTTCTAAAGGTTAAAATCAGTATTAATCATGACTCTTGACCCCATAACTTCTTGCATTGTACAGATTTGTCCGTCACGTTTCCTGGAAAAGGACTTAAATGGAGGATGCATAAATGACAAAAAGCAGAAAACCTATTAAAAACATCTGTCGTGTGTTGAATGCAACCTGGAATAAAAAAATCTGAAAGCAAATCCCAAAAATGTCAAAATGTCTGAAAAAAAGATTAAAGACATGTTAAGTGTAAAAGGAAGGTCACATTTGTTTATAGAATCTGATTTATTACCCTGAAATTTTTGTTTTTGCTAAGGTACATACTTTGTTGTACTACGTGTAATATTGTTACTTTCTGATTTCTTATTCTAGGTTTCATTCAACACATGACAGATGCTTCTAACAGTTTTTGCTGCTTATTGTCATGGAGTCAGGGTCACACTAAATATTGACTTTAGTTTTTGTGTGACTTTTAAGGCTGTGCAAGTTTCCAATATTGTCTTGTGAAAAAGAAGAATACACAAATATATAACCATGTCCATTTTACCTTTTGCACACACACACATATACATATTTATTTATTTATTTTTCTACTAGGACTGAGGCTATATGATTAAGACATTCGGTGTTGCATTTGTCTTGGGGGTTCTGAGTGATTAAAAACGTGTGTTGTCATGGTGAAGGTTTATGCTTTGTGTGTTTTACTCATCGTCTGTTTTCTGCTCAGTGGTCAAACCCTGACAAAGCCAATGGGATGAGAGGCTGGTGGGAAATGTTACAGTGGGTGGGATTGATAGAGACAAATTCTAAATTGAATTTCTATCCTTGAGAGGCCCAACATTTTCATTATTTTCTTCTCACTGCAAACACATACTCTTTAAATCCCCCTTTGTGTCCTTTTTTTATTGTTTGAGGACTTTGGAGCTGAGCCATATTCATTAATGGACGCTCTGCCGCTGCAGATGCAGGACTTCAGGTATCTGTGGTGTCTCTGGGTGTTATTTAAGACACTGTCACAACACAGAGCTGTTTCCGCTCATTCTATCTGCTTGTTCTTCTATTACCCTGTCTGCGCTCGCTCTGCTTTTAGCCCATTTCTTGTCGTCATCTCATAGAGTCGCTGGACCAAAGGACAGTCCCATTCTCCCAACTTCAATTTAATGTCTTGCTTTAAAGAATGGACTCCTGTTACTTCCACGTTTTGAACACACAGCCCTTCTCTTCTGTTAATTAAGTCATAGGTGTGTGCAGTAGTTCAGCTCGTCAGCTCATACCATACACCCTTGGGAAAAAAAAGAGGTCTGGAATATTTCGTTATTTATTGATTTACAGTATTAGGGACAGTGCACATTAAAGAACATCCACATCAGTTGCAGATGAAAATATGCCAGATTGCAGTAACAGTGCTAACTTCTGTCTGTGGTCCCTGGGCAGGTAACAAAAAATACTAGTGATAATGGACAAATATGAAGGCATGTGTTTTTACCAGGGTGTGTGTGTGTGTGGTTTCATTAAACTGGAATAAAAGGGAATGACCCCATTGTCTCATATGAAACACACAGGAACACAATATGAATTACATAAATTTCAGTTACAAAAAACGGATTTTTTTAAAAGAATTGAATTATTTGTGATTCGCGAATGTATAACCTGCATTCAAGTATAGTTAAAAATAGTTTTTGGTCAGTTAGATTTCATGCAATTCCACGCGATTTCACCAAATAACAATGATGCAATGGTAAATGCATCAGGAACATCAAAAAGAACAAAGATAATTATTTCACCAAATGCTATTGCTATCAGGCATGGAGGTATCGTTAAATATTTTACTAGGTGGTTGATCCTCAAGGTACAAGAAAATATATGGGATGATGTCTGAAGAAATTGATATTTAAACACACACCATCTTCTTAAACATACATATTTTTCCCAAAATCTAATATATGAAGTGGTGTCAGTGACAAAACAAAAAAAGCAAATTATGCAAATTGTTACAATTATGGTCATGCTTAATATTTTGTCCTTTATCCAGACTTTCAAACTCTACAGTTTATCACTCTAAAATTTCAGTGTTACGGTTATTATTTTAGCATTTTCTATTCTATTTGGTTCTATTCTGTTATATCTCATTTACATTTATCTCAACTGATCAAACTTCACAGCTGACGTCTCACAACAGGTGTCATCAACAGTGACATCGGTGTCGTACAGTCACAGCTGCATCTGTATTATTTCACCATGGCTTTGAATGTGCCTCAGCCAATCGGAATAAAGAAGTCCAAGTAATTGTTGCACAATCAGTTTTTTAAAAGCTATTAAAGATTCTGTCTTTAAAGGGTGAGAAAAACCATCCAGGTGTCAGGGTTTGGTGTACAGGTGATTTGTTTTTGTGTTGATAGTTCCGGTATGGGTCCAGCGTCTACCTCTTGTGTCACGTAGCTCCACTCCCAGATCCCATC
>JAPTHA010174696.1:0-14469 GCA_029814585.1 Gymnapogon annona | reverse complement strand
TGTTTTGGTCTGACCAACATGAGATTGAATTGATCTGAATGTGGAACCTGAACTAATATTATCTTTAATATTTTCAGCCAGACTGGACCCTTTGGTGGGCCGGATTTGGCCCCCGGGCACATGTTTGACACCTGTGCTGTAGAGGAAAAAAGGAATTTAGATACTTCTGATTATCAAACTCAAAAAACACTCTGAGGCTAGACAATTTGGAAAACTCACACTCAAGAACTCCAGACTAGAAATACACCAGTTCTGCACCAGTTGGCACCAGTGGTGTAGCTGGAGACGGACTTGAAGAGCGTAGTACGGGCTTGGGCCCAGGTGCTGTGGAATCGGTGGGAATAGACCAGCTGGTATCCGTATAGACACTGGCAGGCTGACATGCCAGTGGCAGAGCAGGTTAGGGAATTGTGGGCATATTCCACCCACTTGCTGGGACCAAGGTTGAGGGTTACGCAATTCTATGCACCGGAGTGCCTTCTCCACCTCCTGGTTTTCCCGCACCGACTGACTGGGAATGGAATCCAGTTGTTAGGCTGACAGAGGCCCCCAGGAGACGGCAGAACTCTTTCCAGAAGGTGGAGGTGAACTGTGGACTCCGGTCTAAGACAACATCTCTGGGAAATCCATGTATCTGGAAAACATTCAGCACAACCACCTGGACGATCTCCTAGTGTGCCATATTACTCAATCAATTCACTACGGTGAGGATAACAGTCATGCCATCAGAGTGGGGCAGGCCCGGGACAAAGTCTAGAGAAATGTGGGACCAGGGCCGGATTGGCACAGGCACAGGCTTGAGCAATCCGGCTGGAGACTGGATGTATGGTTAATGTTGGTTGCAGGTGGTTGGCTCTCATTGGAGGCGGTCGTCCCCGTATCTTTCCTGCTTTGCTGCTTCGTCCTTGAGTAGTGTGCGTCTGTTGTTTGTCTATCTGTCTGAAGAGGATCTCTCTGCCAGCTTCACTAAAAAGTAAAGATGGAATTAATAAATTAGTCTCTCACCGCAATTGACACAATCACTTCCACGAGAAAAGCGAGGTCCGGGGAATCCAGATGTCTTGACGGGACCTTCAATGGACAGTTGGAGTGAGTGGAGGTTCCTGTGCCTGGCTGGACTGTCCATAGAGGTAATTGAGGATATCTACCTGTTCGGAACCATGATCACCGGGTTTCTGCTGATTGGATTTGGCGTTGCCCTGGTGTATCGACAAATACGGAAAGCTGTGACAGCGGTCAAAGGTCCAAATTTGCTGGCTGGCTTGATCGAGATGGTGGACAGAGCTGTCACTACTCAGACTGTGAAAATGGACAATGGTTTGGTAAGCTTCACAGAGGAACTGAAGGCCCTGCGTTGAGAGATGAGGTTCAACTGTGATATTGGAAATTCACAGTCTCTGAGTGCTATTAAAATCAGAAAATGTTGCTACCTTTCTTCTTCTAATTTTGATTCAGCTCCCCCTCAGCCTGCCATGGCCAAGGTCAGTGCTGTGAATTTTTTTTCTCCCTGCTGAATCCGACAAGATAGATGCTTTTCTTTCCCATACCCCTATCTATGTCAACAGGAAATGTTTAGGCTTTGCCAGCCACAACAACTTGCAGCTGGCTCCGAACATTCCTCATCACAAGGACACACATGGATATCTACACTGACTCTACACCTCCCCTAACCCCCACCCCACACCTCCAACCTGCTTCGTTCCTTCCCTTGGTTTCAGACGGGTCACGGTGAACCAGCGCCCGCGTGGCAGCAGGACAAGACTGGCTGTTCATCTCCGGGGATTCCCACCACCGCACTGTGTTGGGATTATGTCATTTATGTGCTTGTGTGGCAGGGTTTTTTTTCTCCCCCAGTACGTGCTTTTTAGCATGTGCCGGGTTGATCTTTTTTTTTCCCCATCGTTCCCCATCGTTATGCCGTATCTTGATTTTTTTTTTTTTTTTTTTTTTTATCTTTGTCTCCCTGTTTGGTCTTCCCACCCCCACCCCCATGTTGTGTGGACAGGTTGATGGGTAAATTTCGCTTGTATTGTAGTTGTGCTGTGCCTGTTACAATAAAAGACATTTGATTGATAGGTGCATACAAAGTCTCGCCACCAGAACTGCTGGGAGAGCAGATGGCAAGTGTGAATGGATCCAGGATGGTACACGAGACGGGTGTTGTGTCCCCAGTGTATGACCTGAGAGCTCACTTGTTCAGGGACAAAGAGGCGATCAGCAGGACGAGTACTGCTCGTCAAGGATGGTCAAGGAGAGCCTCCCGCACTTTCTTTTCAACTTCCCAAGCCTACGGCACCGAGACTGGGCAGAATGGATGCAGGGACAAAAAAAAGATCCAAACGGGACTGTCTCGGGTTCAGATGTTTGGCAGAGCAGATGTATTCGACATTCTTGTGGTTGGTCCAGACCCTATGTCAGAGTTGCGTTCTGACAGGGCTAGGCGATGAGAGAAGAACGTGCAAGGGTGGAGCTTGCCATCCTCAGCAGCCCTCTGAGAGAGTACAGCCCCAACTCCCACATCAGACGCGTCCACTTCCACGATGTACTGTTAGTCTACATCTGGCATTTGGAGGATGGGGGAGGTGGTGAACCAAACCTTGAGGGCACTAGAGGCTTTGTTGGCTGCTGGGGTCCAGGTGAAGGCCAGGTGAAGAATTTTCTGTCGAAGTTCGCAAAGCCCAGGAACTGCTGCGGCTTCTTTTGGTTCTCTGGAAGTGACCACGAGGTCACTGCCGAAATCTTGTTGACATGGAATTCACGCTTCTCTGCCTTGATGTAGAGCGAGAGTTGTGAGGAAACTACCAGGACTCGGTTCTGCTCATCAGGGAATTTTTCCTGCCCATTTTATTACAGGGAATATTTATATACATGGAGACACATGAGTTCATACGTAATTGTCCACATCACCAAACACTTAGCTTGGCTAAGGTTTGACTTCCTGATAATGTGAACAGGATGCTTGAAGACAAAAAACACAGAATAAAAGGCATTCCACTGTCCATTTCCTGGAACATGGATGTTTACCCAAATATTCTAGAACAGAACTTAACTTGCACCCATTTGAACCCCACAACACGAGTTCTCCAGGAGAACTCGTGTGTTCAGTGTGTTTAGGCAGGGTTTTGGAGAAAATAAAGATTTTGTCCAGGTAAATGAAGACAAACTTGTTTAGCATGTCCCACAGTACGTCATTCACTAGCGACTGGAACACCACTGGTGGACCGTTGGTGAGGCAAAATGGCATCACCGGGTACTCGTAGTGGCTAGTTAGAGTGTTGAATCCCCACTAGGTGGTAGTCAATCCCGAGATCCAGCTTAGTGAAGACTGTGGCTCCCTGAAGCAACTCAAAGGCTAAGGTGAGCAGAGGCAGAGGATATAGATTCTTCACCGTGATGTCGTTGAGATCCCAGTAATCTATACAGGGACGAAGGGACCCATCTTTCTTCCCCACAAAGCAAAACCCAGCACCGGAAGGAGAAGTGGATGGAGGGATTATTTCAGCAGCCAAGGAGTCACTGATGTAGTGCTCCATGGCCTTTCGTACAGGAGCAGACAGGGAATAGGGACTGCCCTTGAGTGGAGCAGTACCAGGGAGGAGGTCAATGGCGTAATCATAGGGTCGATGCGGGGGCAGAGACGTGGACTTGACCTTGTTGAATAGCTCCCAGAGACCAAGTTAGCATTCAAGGAAAGTTAACATTTTCACACTCTGGTGAGTCCTGGTCTTTCTGATGAATCTTTGATAAGTGGACTTTAACTGCATTAACGGAGTTAAATGTGCACAAAGATTCCTGGTGTAAGCAGGGAAAGGGTACAGTAACTCCATGTTTTAACTCTGTAATGTTTTAATAGGTAACCCCTTTTCTCTGATACAAACTCACAATATTTACACTTCCACTGCATCTTCAGAAGAACCTGTAAAACAGAAAGTGAGGAAACTGTTAGCTCAAGAGCTCAACTGCGGTAGCGTTAACTTGACTGAAAAAGCTATGCTAGTCAAAGGGTCTAAAAATAACACAACAGTAGACAAGTAATGTAATAGGTGAAAAGTGTTGCAGCCTGAATATGACAAATATATATTTACAAATCAAATGAACTTGACAGAATAAACCACAAAACATGTTGTTTATACTATCTACAATGAAATACGAGTCAAAGTTCCTTCTTCATTTGATTTTAAATAATGTACAGATAAATGCAATGAACTAAATGAAAGTAATAAGGTGAGTACCGCACGTAACCTCTACTAAACTATGCTAAAGTAGCTGATTCCACCTTTGCATTTATAGTGTTTATCACTTCCAGCTATCCTCACACATTTAGCTCCCGGTGAAACACCAAACCTCAAATCTGCATCACAAGAGGCTTTCCTGTTGCATGACTCTACAGCAAAGAGTAGAGAGAGAGATACTGCCATTCACATCATATAATGTCACATCTGTTTCAAAAACCTCAATAAAATTTAAGTCTACAGCCAATAACTTGGTTTAATAATTGAAAAAATACAGCTTAAATTACTTTGCTCAGGTAAGGTATTAAAGTTGGACCGATGGACTCAAATTCATCAGTTACACAATTGATGGACATGTTGATGCATCCAAAGGCTTATCAGATGCATTGCTTCAATATCGCCTTGAGTGACTGTACAGCACAGATTGAAGGATGTGTGGAGAAAACAGCTTTATTACTCTGGAGGCAGCTAACCCAGAGAACTGTATAACTGGTCACAGAAATGGTATTGATCTGGCTTTTGAAAGTGCTGTTGTGACTTGACTCATAATGCTCCCTTGTAAATGTTCCCGTTTCTATTATACCAGGAACATGTGTGGTGTAAATAATTTTTGACCCAGCCTGAACATCATGAATTTTGGAAGAAAACCTTGTAAATAACACAAACTGTTTCTACAGTTGATATTTTAAAAATGTGTCTAGAGACAATTGCTTTCCTGCAAGACTTTTCTATAAAAGTTGTCGTTTTTCTGATTTTCATGATTGCAAAGATACTTGGAAGTGCCCACCCAATGTGAGGGTGACCTTGTTGAAGCAGAAATGGTCCTGTGACAGATCCCCACCTAGACTGCAGTGTAATGGAATTGGAGATGAGGAGGATGAGCCAGTGCAACCAGCTTCTGCAGACAATGACTGATTGTCTGGGGAATGCTACCTAACATAATGCATTACCGCAACATAATTGACTTTAGAACAAGACAAGATCCCCAGGGCTAAGAATTTTAGACCCAAGGTCAGAGTTTGGTCACTAAGCAGTGGAAGTAAGTGCAGGTTTACATTAAAATGTCTGATCCAGAGGCCTGAATAAAATATTTACTAATACATGTGACCCTGAATAATGACAATTCTATCTCGAGTTTTAACAACAAAGTGTACCTTTTAAAGGTATAATTGATTCTTTCTTTTGTATTATAATGAAACATTGTATAATTAGCTTTCGGCACGTTGTAAGTCAGGTGATCTGACAGTAATCCAAAACTCTACTGTGTGATCTGTGGAAAATCTACCCCATGAAAGGAGGTTGTTGTCAATTATATGGTAGGTAGGCTGAACATTCTGTTTTCCATCTCACTGAAACATCCTTTTGCAAGAATATTGTGGATGGTGTGTGACATGGTGGTGCCTCACAGCAAGAAATCCATGGATTCAATCATAACACCAGTCAACGGTTGGGCTTTTGTGTGTGGAATTTGCATGTTCTGCCCATGTCTGTGTGGGTTTTCTCCAGGTACTCCTGCCGTCCAACGACATGCAGTGATTTTCTTATTTAATATGGTCATAATGTCAGCCAAATATTGTTTAATGTCTTGACAGTCACCATGTAAAGTTAATTAGGTGCCGTGAGCTTATTTGAGATCCCCTCGACAATGAGATGCGGCATCTCAAGAATGAATAAATTCAATTCAATTCACGTTGCGTTCAGTTCAAGTCGCGCCATTTTTCATTTGAATTTGTGTTTTGTGTTCTAGCTTAACTCTGCGGCGCTCCATATACAGTACTTTGGTCTTCTGTTTGAATTGGTTTGCAAATTGGCCGTTCAGTTACATTTTGTGTTACCTGCACCATAGCTAGTGAGATTTACCTGTGACTGCTAATGTCATCAGCGGAAGTAAGGGCTTGTACATGCGTGGCCGGGGATTTTCAAAAATGACCCCCCCCCCAAACAGACACACACACACACTTCGCTAAATATGAACGGTACGCTGGCACGCTCCGAGAAGTAAGTTAATATTATTAAAAATATATTAACAAAATAAATATTTGTTTATTTCCAGTGAATAGAATGCATAATGTGTAGAGCCAAGGCATCATAATTATGGTTTTAAGAGGTGGATCTGGTCGGGTCGGGTGTATTTCAGGTGGAGGTCTGAAATACACGGCCCCCCATTAATGGATATATACAAACGGATTTTTTTTTGTCGCAAGCTATGAACACCGGTGTATACATGAAACCACGAAACCGGAGTATTCCAAAACCTTAACTTTGGCTGGAGTTTTCAAATAAAAATAGTTTTAGTGACATAATAATGACGTAAAAGTACAATTTCGTGTGGTCGACAGGCGTAAACATATAAAAATATATGTGGTACTCGACTATGTGTGGACATGACCTAAGTTGGCGAATCACCGAGCTAGTTTATGCGGTGTACCTAAGTAAAGTTGCCGGTATGTGTTCATCATCAACATATGTTTATTTATATACAATTTTGCAGTGCCTAGATTTTTTTTCTATTTTGTTGCAGATTGACAAATTCAGGTCCGCCTATCACCAGAAGTCAGCTGATCTATCGAGGCCTCACGTTTATTGTGGTGAGAATGAATCAGTTTTATTGCCAGTAGCTTATATGGAATTTGCTTTGGTGCATAACATACAATAAACCGTAAAAATAAGAATCAATGCTTCCAGTCAGAGGCATCTATTGACAATATATTATTACACTATAATATAAAAACAAATTGAAATATAAGATATGTACAATGTAACTTAAGTCTATGTGCCATGTGACTTAGGTTTGTGCTCCATGTAGCTTAAGTCTATGTGCAATGTAACTTAAGTCTATGTGCAGTGTAAGTTAAGTAAGCAGCTGTATGGATAGATTACTGACTGTGTCTTCAAAAGTTTGTGGGGGGTTAGGGGGAGTGGGGGGGTGGGCATGGTCTTGCTGATGAGGCTTACTGCAGTGCTGTAGAAGCTGTTCTTGTGGCGTGAGGTTCTGGTCCTGCCAGAGTGGAGTGGCTAAAAGAGATACTGTTATGCATAACTGCACCTTATTATTCTCTATGTTTGATTATTTTAAGAATGCATATTGGAATCGAACACCATTTTGTCCTTACTGGACATTAATCCTCTTTGTTTCCACTTTTACAGTGAATGGTGCTAGAAGTGGTCCAGTGACACCGCAAATGTGGCATTGCAAGGTTTGCCCATCAGTTTTTCCAAATCGGTCCCATATTCTGAAGCACAATCGACTCAGACATAGACATTATGGGAAAAACAATCGTATTCCATGTGTGCATGCAGCCTGCCCATGCACTTTTAGAACGTGGAATGCACTGTTGATTCATTTGAATAGATGCCACATAATTAAAACTTGTCATCGTGAGTCAGAGAGATGTGCATTTAATTGCCATTTGTGTTGTTTTAAGGACCTTGTATCTGAGAGGGATTGCTGGACTCACATTAATGCACACTTGAAGAAAAACGAACTCTTAAGGAATGACATTGATGCTGGAAGGGAGTCCCTCATCAAAGGAATCTGCATATCTGATTGAGAATCCCAACGTCTTGGTGCAGTTGTACATGGTGAGTGTTTTGTGTGTATCTTTGCTACATTTCAAAAGTACTCGGTTAACTTTGTGATCCTGTTTAGGTCCATTTGTCCGCCTTATTACTTTGGCGAAGTGATTCCTGTGCTGAGATTAAAAAGTCAGACTTGTCACACAAATGATCCAAACAGTCCACTTTTTCGCCATAGAAAATAAATAGGAATGAGAATATTATATTTTTATAAGATTTTGTTTGAAAGAAATTCGCCCAACAGAGTCAGACGTGTGCTGCCCAGATGATGGCCTGGGGTCTCTAGATGCAGCATGCTTTTTCCTGTCAATTGTGTGAGTGGCATGACCTGGGCCAGTGTTTTTAAAACACAATAATGTAACGCTTGAAGGCTCCTCTTCATTTGATCTGGAAGTTGTGTCTATTTTATTTTCTCTGAAATTGACCATGAATGGCAGCATAGCAAGGCATTCTTTGGCTGCAGTAAAGAACCAATAGTATTAGAATTGCTGAGTTCAAAAGCAGTTAGTTGTTTTGTTGTTTGTTTTTTTTTTTTATACAAGAAATATTTTATTTTCAACCAGGTCATGACTGAGGCTGCTGCACTGAGTTCCATCGAGAAGACAACAATGGGAATCTGTTAAAAGAGAAATGCCAGCCAATGACTTTTCTGATGTTGGCATCATCATGGAGGGTGTGGTCATTCTACCAGATCTTGGTAACGTGGCCCTTGCAACAGCCATGCTGTTTGGACTTTTTTACGCCTTAAACATAAGGTATCAACCACAGCTCCGCTACACTTTTGAGGCGATTCAGAAGGTGGTAATGGAGTTAGACGTAACACAACTTTCAAGAAACGTCCAAGCCTTCAAAACCAAACTGCTCCAATAAGGCGAACTCCGTTGTGCATGCAAGGCTGCTAGCTCCAGTTGTTACTTGTTCCCCATTTGTTCCAGTTGTGCAACTGTTACTAGCGTAAAAGACACTTAAACCTTCAATCTGGTTTGATGACCAGATTTTTTTTTCCATAACATTATTTAAAATAATCGGAGACAACAAGAGTATTTATTTTACTCTACTTTTTGTGTTTGGGTCAGGTACTTTCCTTTACATATTTTAAAGTCTATAAGATCAGTGTTGGAATTGTTCGCACACACACACTGTATTGCCGTTTGTCCTTGAATAAAGGTTTTGACATCCAACTGTTCATTTTGATTAATTGGGGAAAAATGGTTAATATTAATATAAAGGTATTATTATTATTATTATTATAAAGGTAATAGAAAGGTATGATTGATGGAATAGTAATGATAACTCAGGTTTTTACAATTCCAAACAGTCCTATAGTTTCATTGAATTCTATACAATTACAATGTTATTTAATTTAATCTTGACAATAGAGGCCATGAGTAGAATGTTTTTATTGTTCTCTTCCAAGGTTGTTGTCTGTAACCTTTTTCAAAAGAAAAGGTCTAACTTCTATGCTGTGACTGACTAGATAAAATATTGAAAAACTGACATTCCTGTTGATTTGTATTGCAGTAGAACAGTAATGTCAGTTAAATTCTTTACCTACGGTCACGGCAGTGGAGTTAGGCATTTTATTTTGAAAGGTTACTAGTGGTTACAGACAACCATCTTGGAAGAGAACAATAAAATCTGTTTTAAGGCCCATTGTGTTGCATAAAACTTATTGAATAGTGTTGGAATAAAGTGATAAAATTGTGAAGGATTAAAATGTTCCAAGAGCTCAAATTACTTTATCATCACATGTTTCAATCGCATTGTATCAACACAATATTTACAGGTTTGTTAAATATGAATAGCTTGTGTTAATTTAACCCAATTGTTTAAATTGCTGCCAAAGCATAACATATGTGTGCAACCAATGTCCACTATTGAATTAAGTAAATCCAACATGTTCTTTTTTTCAGTGTAGCCCAATCCTTCATTGACAGTGATTACTGTCCTAATTCCTTTTATCTAACTAACAGAACACAATTGTTATATAAAACTGAAAAAAATAATTCTATTGTCAGAGTAGGTTAGACATCACACATTGCACTAATACTACCAAGGAGATTGTAACCATTTCAATTCACACACACATAAAGTATCTTACACTCATCAAAGTAAAAAGAAAGTCTATACGCTAATGTAAGTGACAAACAAAAAAACAAACTGTGCTGTAAATAAAGCTTTCCCTGTCAGGTCTGCACCCAGACGGCTGTTTGTCTTGTCATTTCCTGTTTTATTTTGGTTTTGTTCCTCATGTTTCTCATCTGTGTCTTAACTTCCTGTGTCCCCACTTCCTTCTCATGTGTGATTACTGGTCCGTGCTCGTGCCTCATTGTCTCCCTTCCTTGTGTGTATTTAAACCCCTGATTTTCTGTCCTTCATTGCCAGTTTGTATTTACGTTTCCCCTGTGATACTTACCTGCGTTTGTTTTGAGTTTGGATGTTACATTCACAACTAGCATGTCTTCATTGGTCTTTGTCCTCAACCTTCCTCCACTGGCCCCCATTATATTATCATTTTGACAACTTGAAAGACTATTGTGCATTTAATGACTTACAATGAAATGATGCTGATATGTTTTGATGACCATTAGACTGAGAATAAACAATAAGTTTTGATCAACAAGCTTTAATCACTTGTGTTAAATATAGACCAGCTGTACACATTTGCAAAGATGGGCTGAGGCACTGGGACATATAGGACATTTGCTATTTTATGATATAGACTAGACTTCCTTTAATTGTCATTATACAGACACAGACAATAAATCTGGCAACAAACTGTCATAGATTGACCACTGATAGCACAAAATAAATATGGAGAATACAAAAGTGCAAAATTGCTGAAGTGAAACCAAAGCCATGAGTGGCTGCAGTGCAAAGGTGACAACACACACAGTCAATATAAATAAGATATAAATAAGATGGAGAGTGCAACATTGCACAAAAACCTAAACAGTACTATGATGATGATTTCCACAGCGAATCAAATCCGCTGTGGCGACTCCGTAAACGGTACTATAAACACAGAAAATACTATACATCAATGTAAACAGTACTACAAACAGTAAAAATACTACACATCGATTTTAAAAAGTACTATAAACAGTGAAAACATTGCACGTGAAGTCAAGTACAGTTTCAGAGTCTGATGTCTCAGGGGAAGAAGCTGTCACTGAACCTGGAAGTCCTACAGCGAATGAAGCGCCGTCTCGTGCCCGACGTCAACAGAGAGAACAGTCCATGATGGGGGTGTGTGGGGTTAGAGTATATCTGGTGAGCTCTGGCCAAGCAACGTTTGTGTGCAATGTTCTGGATGGGGGGGAGAGGAGTCCCGATGATCTTCTCGGCTGCCCTCACCACTCTCCTCAGAGGCTTCCAGTCTGAGGCCTAGCAGCTCCCAGACCAGACCGAGATGCTGTAGGTCATCAGACCTTCGATGGTGCCTCTTTAGAAGGTAGTGAGGATAGGAGGGGGGAGGGAGGGCCTTCTCATCCGCCACAGGAAGTGCAGGTGCTGCTGGGCTTTCTTCACCAAAGAGGCCGTGTGAAGTTCCATTCGAGGTTGTCAATGATGTGCACCCCCAGGAACCTGGTGCTACTGACAACCTCCACTGCAGTGTCATTGATGAAGAGTGGGGGGTCACTGGGCCGAGATCTCCTGAAGTCAATGATAATCTCCTTCGTCTTATCGATGCTAAGGAGCAGGTTGTTCTTCTTACACCAGTCAACCAGGTGTTGCACCTCCTCCCTGTAGACCAGCTTGTTGCCGTCCTGAATGAGGCCCACGACTGTGGTGTCGTCCCCATACTTTACTACGTGGTTGGTGTTAAACCTGGGATGACATCATGGGTCATCAGGGTGAACAGCACGGGGCTCAGGACGCAGCCCTGGGGGGAGCCAGGGTTCAGGGTGATGACCTTGGAGATGTTGTTACCCACTCAAACATATTGGGTTCTGTTGGTCAGGAAGTCCAACGGCCAGTTACAGAGGGGGGTGTTTAGCCCCAGGGGGCCCAGTTTGCTCACATCCTGGGGGATGTGAGCAAACGTTGAACGCTGAGCTCAAGTCCAGGAACAGCATCCTCACATGGGTGTTCTTACCCTCCAGGTGCTCCAGCCTCAGGTGGAGAGCAGAGGAGATGGCGTCCTCAGTGGAGCGTTTGGAGTATAGGAGCCCCCCAGGGAATGGTACTGGTGCCGTTCCTCTTCACCCTCTACACTGCGGACTTCTCACATCAAACACCGTCATGTCATCTTCAGAATTCTCTGATGACTCGTCCACCTCATCACTGACGGGGACGACACATCGTACAAAGAACTCATCCAGGACTTTGTGGATTGGTGTCGGCGAAACCATCACCCGTGAACATCCAGGGAAGGAACATAGAGATGGTGACGTCTTCTAAGAACCTGGGTGTTCACCTGATAACACCAACACCCTCTACAAAAAAGGGCTGAGCAGATTATATCTGCTCAAGCGGCTGAGGTCCTTTGGGGTGCAGGGAGTGCTCCTGAGGACCTTCTATAACTCTGTTGTGGCACCTGCCATATTCTGTGGGGTGGTCTGCTGAGGGAGCAGCAACACAGCAGCTGACAGGAAGGCTGGACAAACTGATTAAGGAAGGCCAGCTCGGTCCTGGGGTGCCCTCTGGAACCTGTGGAGGAGGTGGGGAGGAGGAGGCTGAAGGCCAAGCTGGCCTCCATCCTGGTCAGAGACTCCCACCCCCTCAAACACTCACTAACTGCACTGAGAAGTTCCTTCAGTGACAGACTGAGACACCCTAAGTGTGTGAAGGAGATGTATCGCAGGTCGTTCCTTCCTGCAGATGTCAGGTGTTTTAACAGTGATAACAGTAACTGATCATTGACTATGTGTCTTTGTTGATCTTGTTGTTTTAATCAATCTGTTCTTTCCTTTATTTATATTTATATATTTATATTATTAGGAATACCTCATATTTTTATCATATTTGCAGAATATGACTACTTTGATGAGAGCTGATTGACAGCTGCAATTATGGTCACTGTTAAAATCTCATCAGACTTCTCTGCTTTGTGGGTCAGCACAGAACTATAGAAACACAGCTTTATGCTGTCATAGGATCACAAAACAATGTTGCGTTATATAGCAAGGTCTTCTCATGTCAAGGTCTTGTCACATGTTCTTCTATTCAGTCTTTTGTATATTAGTTTTCTGAAAGTAATCAATCTTAACTGGAGTGTTGAGATTCTTTTACTTGGGCAGCCAGGAAAATATCAAATAAATGTATAGATTTTCCCAACTCCATACAGTTATTCCTTTAGGAAATGTGCAGATACACTGATGGTAGAGAAAGCCTCTTCAGTCATTTAACGAGACACCCTGACAGAGTCTGGCTTCAGTCTCTGGCCAAATGGCCGCATATTCAGTGTCATCGCCCATCAAGCATTTGTCAGTCTGCTGTGCCTCTTATCCTGATTGATGTGCACCCCCTGGTGTATAGTGAACAGCAAGTGATCCAACCACCATGTCACTTCCAGTGGTTAATGACCGACTTGAAGGCTTTCATGGCTAAATGGAGAGCAAAAGTTTGCTGCTTGTCTGCACAGTCACGACCACAGCACATTGGGTGCAGTACATGCAAATCAATGGGTAACTTCATATGACTAATGCACAGTGTACTGAATGAGACTGTAGTAAACTGTATTCATCTGCATCCGGAAATAACAGAGAATTCATAATTAATATCTGCAGAAAATCATATTCACCTGTCTGCAGGAAAAGTGCTCTATAAATAATGATTGATTGATTGATTGATATTCACACTACAAAATGTACTCAAGGAAGATGACCTACATCTTTGCATTGTATCCTAAGATTACACTGTAGCAATTGATTGAACATGATGGTCCCAGAAAAGCCATTTTCCTGTTGTCAGGATGTTTTTGTGCCTGCAGCAGGAGTGTCCGTGTTTTTCTGATTGTGGGATTAAATGCCCAGAGTGATTGGAGTAGCCCAGTGACACTCCTGTTCTTTAGAAAACAAGATGGCAACCGTGGCATTTTATGTTGGAGTAACAGTTTTCATACACCCAACCACTCATTTGATCCACTAAATTGATCTGATTGGCACCTTGATTGTACAGAGCCAATACATTCACATATCCTACAATACAATAATAAAGTATTTCATTAATCTAGACATAATACATCCAAAATTATTAGACTGTAGTCTAATAAGTAGTTTCTAAATATAATAATAAACATGAATTCAGTGTACTTGTGTGTAACTTTATTAGCAGTGTCCTCATGACATCGCGCCAACATCATAACGAGTTTTTAACAGAGTAACCACGATGACTTTATCAGTTTTAACAGTGAAACTATGCATCAAACTTTCTCTTCGTATCCAATTTTAAACCCGAAAACTGTTTTCAGTACGTAGAGTCTGAGGTTACGTGCTGGCGTTGGTTTCTCCTCCATGCTTTCATAATGTGAGGTGCGTGCAGCGGTGCCACTCTGCGATGACTGGGGTTGCCAGATTGGGTGTTTTTTCTGCTACATACACTCAACAAAAATATAAACGCAATACTTTTGTTTTGGCTCCCATTTTTCATGAGATGGACTTAAAGATCTAAAATTCATTCCAGATACACAATATTACCATTTCTCTCAAACAGTGTT
>JAPTHA010174687.1:0-14471 GCA_029814585.1 Gymnapogon annona | reverse complement strand
CAGCATCACTCGGAGCCTGTTTTTTGTGTGTGTGTGTGTGTGTGTGTGTGTGTGTGTGTGTGTGTGTGTGTGTGTGCCTGAGAGGGAGGAAAAAGTGCATGCTCAAATGATGTTGGGTTTTATCTGCGAGCGAGAAGGTACAGGAATGAGTGTGAGTCCGTGTTGGTCTTTGTGAGTCTGTGTGTATCCGTGTGCTGGTAAATGAAAGCATCCGTGGTGTGTGTGTGTGTGTGTGTGGCCGCTGAGGCAAACACACAGGGAGATGAGAGGGAAAAGGAGAGCAGCCTTTCAAACCAGATTAGGGCTGCGGCTGCCTAAAGGCCTGCCTGACTGGCGACTCTCTGCATAGACTGGGTGACATCTATATTAACACCTCAGCAGCTCGCTCTGCTGCTCCTCCACACACACACACACACACGCACACACACACACACACACACACACACACTCTGACTGTTTGACAAGGGTTTGACAAGGGTTACATAAGGCTGCAGGAAACCAAACAAAAAAGACAGTCATTTACAGTAGTGGTGCTTAATTGCTTAATTAGTTGAATGGCAAACGCTAAATGTCACTGGACTTCACTCTGGTTTGTATTTTCTAATGGTATTTTATCCAAATTAGGGATTGTTGAGCCGCATTTTGTAATAACGGTGGATTTTGTAATAAACGTCCAAAATGTAATAACTTTTTTATTTCATTTTGTAATAAACTGCCCCAACACATTCTGTAATAAATTTTGCCGCATTATGTAATAAGTTATTACATTTTGAGAAGATTATTACAAAATGCACTTGCAACTTTTCTTATTTTCTAGGAAATGTAATAACATGGTGCATTATATAATAATACCTATTATTGTTGTTTGTTTAAACAATGAATTTATACAAGAGTGACTTTTGTTGTTTTTATGCCATTTCCCTTCGAGCTATGTAGTCCAATAGATCTATGTATGACAGAATACTCCAAATATAACTTTGTCTATTTGAAGTTTGGAATTATATAGGCCAATAACTTATGGCCAAATTCAAAGCTCTTCTAGAGAATAAAAAAGTTGCAAGTGCATTTTGTAATAATCTTCTCAAAATGTAATAACTTATTACATAATGCGGCAAAATGTATTACAAAATGCATTGGGGCAGTTTATTACAAAATGCGGCTTTATTACAAAATGAAATGAAAAGGTTATTACATTTTGGACGTTAATTACAAAATGCAGCGTTATTACAAAAAGCGGCTCAACAGGGATGTATGACAGGACAACACACGTGTAACGTACAGATGTCAACGTGATATCTTGAATTAGTGTGTTACTGCGGCGTTTTTTTAAGATTTCCAAGTGTATTTGAACGCAGCGTCAGGTGATACGCGAGGCGGGTTAAGGTTAAGAGAACCGGAAACAGAGGCAAAAATAGACACTCTTACTGCAGAACCGCCGTTTCATACGTTAGGTACGAGGTATTTCCGTGACATCAGTCTGCAAATGATCATTTCGTGTAGCGGTTTCTCCACAGCTCGTACTCTTGACAACATATTTTTCTCGATTTGGACGGGGAATACAGACCTGAACGCTGCTATTAAGACCATACAAACAAAGGCGGAGGACAGTGAATGTGACGGGACACGTCAAGGACCTCGACGGGTCGGAGGTGAAGATCTGCTACGGAAAAGAGAGGCTACTGCGAGCGCACCGATGTGTATTGTGCATGAAAAGTCTGACACAAACTGGATATTTCACAATGTTATGGATTGTATAATTTAAAAAAAACACTTTTAATTAAAAGGTATGAATGAATTGTTCAATGAATTATTCAATGATGATGAGTTCTATTGGCTTTGTCTCTTCCGGGGTCGCCACAGCCAATCCAATTCTCATATTTCATTTGTCAGGATAAAGCGGGTTTGGAAGATGAAAGAATGAATGAATGAGTTCTTACGTTAAATGCCCTTCCTGACACAACCCTTGTATTTAACGACTGATGATGTCTCTTTATTGATCTTTGCTGTTGCACTCAGTCTGTTCTTTTCTGTATTTCTATTTATATATTGATATTATTAGGAATTACTCTTATTTTTCATCATATTTGCAGTATCTCTTTGTGTGTGTCTTGTCTTGTGTGTGCTGTTGGAACCTGATATTCCCCCGTGTGGGACTAATAAAGGTCTATCTAATCTAATCTAATCTAATCTATGAATCGGGGTTTAGGACCGGCACAGTGGGTCATTGAGGCTACAGTTCTAAGCAGCAGCGTGAAGGGTGCTGCCTAATTGTTATTTGGTAAAAACCAAATGAAAGACGTAGTATGCAATACATGTTGGCGTGTGGGTGTTTTATTTTTACAGAACATGTGTGATATGGAACCGACCTCACATCCAGAGTTTGCGACACCTTTGCCTGTTGGTCGCTGGTTGGACCCTCACTAGGACGAAGAGGTTCAGGAAATGAATACATGAATGTGTTGTGTTGCGATATGTTGCCAGTACCTTGATATGTAATGACCTATGTAGGGTTATAAGATTTTGGTCACATGACGCAGCCCTCGTGCAGATCCACTGTACTTCACACTACACTGTCATACACGGAGAAAGAGAAACGTTGTTTTGTTTTTTTTTGTAACACTATATGTTCTAAACCTAATCTGGACACTGCATTAAAGTACAGACAGACGCCATCACGAGTCTGCAGATTGTTTGTCCAGTTGTGTGTTGGTGGAACAGGATATATCTGGAGGCTACCACTGTAATTGCTAATCAGCTCCGTTGGTTGAGTTAAGTGGAGACAATTCAAATTACTCCCAACGAACGTAACATTATCAGTGCGGTCCATAAGACAGACAGGATACTTCGGTACAGAAAATAAATAAATAAATAAATAAAACCAATTACAAAATATAAACACATCCCAAAAATCATCTATATATCATCCATATCATCAGAAATAAACAAATAAATATTGGGGAAAAAAATGCCTTCTATTGCAGAGCGATAAAGGCTGAATGTTGGTATAAGGCTTCCATATTTGGGATGGACGTGGGTGAAGTGAATGTGTCATTTTGGGAAAGGGAGTTCAAATGTTCAAACTCATTGGAGTCATGGTGTGACACTTGTGAACCGAGTCCTCCAAAGCTGTTGGGGTTGATGGAGACGAGTAACGAGGGGAGTGGCTCGCACAGATAAGAAAAAAGGTCAACCCCTCAATCCTTCTCTTTCCTTTCAAATCAAAGCATAAGGGTGTTAACAATTCATCAAGACCTTTCATCTACTGGTCATTTTTTTGTTTTTTTGTACAAAAATCACACCTCAGGAAAGTATACTGTACATCATGAGTAATCAAAGACAGAAAGAGGTTTAAGGAGGAGAAGAAAAAAAAAAAAAAAACTCAAATGAAGGCGAGCTGAGCCGAGCTGAGCCGAGCTGGTCCAAAGCGTTCTCCCTCTGCTCCTCAGTGTCCAGTAATAGACGGAGAAAAGTGGAGAAGAGAAGAGATGGTGGGCGGACACAGTCATCTACCCGGGGTTGTTTTTCTTCCTTTTATTTGGACTGGGATTGGGATCCAGTTTCAGCTCTCGGTACTGCACCTGTTAAAACACACAGAAACACACGCAGACACATGCAAACACACACCAACCGGTCAGGTGGAAAGAGCAAAGGATGCTTGAATAGCACACAAACTCTCCAGAGGCTCTCTGAGTCCAGCTGTGTGGAACAGTGGCCTCAGGGAAGGGATTACACACTGATTACAACACACACACACACACACACGTACACACACACGCACATCAAGACGGGAACGCTCTCACGTAGACACACACACAGACGCAATCCATGTACGCTGTTCAAAGCTCCGAATACACTCGCGCCTGCACGAGGACGCACACACAGACACACGTACACACATACTTCCACAGATGTGGAACAGTGGCCTAAGGGAAGGGATCACACAAACAAACAGAGAACAGGGCAAGGGCTCATGGGAAAGCTTGGAGAGACAACAGAGTCATCTCAGCGTGGCAAGATGGCGCGGAGAGAAAGGGCAGAGCGCGGCAGAAGGTAGAACGCTCGCCGTAGCCCTTCATCAACCACGTTCTGGACTTTGATTGGATCATGGCGGCGCTGATTACTTTGTCTGTTTACATACGTGTTACATACGTGTTACATATGTGCGGAATTTCACACGGCGTGTCGGGGTATCTGAGTGCTTAGGAGATAACACATCACCAGACGCCACCCGTGTGTGAAAAACCAGTCAAATAATACATGTTAACCACGTGCAGAAGAAAAAGAAAGTTATTTAGTTAAGAGACTTTAATTTACTTAGAATTTTGCTGTTTTTTTTTTTGAATTAATTTTTACTGTGGAAACCTTTTTCTCCCATTCCCATTCTGAGATGAAGAGCACAGTGTAAAAAAAAAAAAAAAAAAAAAATTTGCAAGCAAGGTGATGAAAATGTAGATTAAAATTAGGTGAGAGAAAGGAAATAGTCATTAACTGAAATGTTAAAAAGTATAATTAAACCGAGTTTTATGGAAGTCACCTGATGCTCGCACTGATCCTAATGCTCGCCTTTGTACCAACTGGCTACTTTCTTCTTTTTTTTTTTTTTCCTGAGAAGGTTTATTTGAACATAAAATTAAAAGGAACCAAAAAAAAAAAAACCCCAATGATTAAAAAAGGAGTGGGAAGAAGTCTAAACTTATTAAAAACCCAGCCCTTCTCCCTGCATTAGGTTAAAATAACTTAACTTAAAATAACTGACACTAACACCAGCACTAACTAATATCAATAATAATAGACTTGAAATACACACAGAGAAGGACGTGAGGGAATGGTCCCAACGACAACCAAAGCGCAAAAAAAAAGTACTGAACATAAATGAATAAACACACAGATACACAGTAACAGAAATAATATATTGAACCTATATAAATAACAAATATAAACATATATACAGTACATAAACATAACAAAATGAAATAACACTTCTCCTGTGACTGTCACACTACCATCTCATCCCTGTATCCCATAAATATATAGCGTTTATATATATTTTTTTAAGTGTGTTATGTTGCGACCTCTGTTGAACTCCTCACCCGTACCCTCCCATAGTCTGACCACCACTTTTGTTACCGCTACGGTGCCGTCACGACGTTTTAGCGGCGCGTTCTAGTCCCTCCAGAGTGGCGCTCAACATGACGACTGTGGGTGCTACACCTACTGCACGCCTCCTGACGTGAACTCCGTCTAATTTGACATGATGTTCTCCAAACTGAGACAGTAAGCGGAGCAAACTGCTCCTAAGTGATGGACACTTGGAAGCGAGAGCATCAGAGTGGCTGAGCGTCAACAACCAGAGACTGTCACTCTGGCAAGTCGCTTCCTTTCAGATGTACACACACATGCACGCACAGAAAATACAGTCACTATCCAAGACACACTGACAAGCAGTAGCCACTAAATCAGAATACTAATAGAAAAAAAAAAAAAAAAGATTTAACAGTCAGAGCACCAAAGAGCCAGTATCGTCTGTGGAATCCCTCCTGGGCTGATGTGTTGTAGGCTACTCTGCCTGTCTGACTGACTGACACCCGCTCTGATTCTCCAGGCAGACAACAAACTGACGTCAATATGGCTTCTCTGTTCTGTCTCTTGGTGGGTCTGTCTGCTGTGGACGGGGAACAGCGGCGTCTCTCAGCGCGGGGCTGGGAACCAGCCTTTATCATCCATCTTCTACTGGTTCCCACTGTCGCTTCAATGAAGCCTCCCAGTATCCTCTGCCTGGTATGTACAAATCCGAGATGCAACGAGACAGGTGTAAGCGCTCAAGGATGAACACACACACACACACACACACACACACACACACACACACACACACACACTCAAACAAACAAATACTGGCACGCACCCACACACACGCCAACAACACTGCACACCCATGCCTACCACATCACACCCCCTTCCAGCCTCGTATCATTAACATCCCATACAAAGCCCCTCTCTGTTCACACACACACACACACACGCCCATGGATACAGTGGCATATTTTTGTTCCTATCTCTCACAGAGGCACCGTCCAATGTCCCGTTAAGGTGCTTACAAAATGGTTAGACCAACATGTGTTGCATTCTACGCCTCACTGAGCAGCCAGACTGCACCAATTCAGATCTGGATCCTCCTTACTGTCCAAAAAGCAAACAAACATCCCTACTAAACAGCTGCGCAAACACAAGCGGTAGGTTGGGGTAGAGTGTGAGACGAGATGGGAGACAAAGATAATCTGAAGGCGACAAGGAAGGAATCCAGGTGAAAAAAACAAAAAAAAAAAAACAGGGGGAGGATGGGAAAGAAGAGAGAAAAAGAGGGGACAGAAATAGATGGAAAAGATCAAGGGAGGAAGGGCAGAGACCAGAACAAACCAACAAAGGAAACAGGAGAAAAAAAAGAAAAAACAATGAGCCAAGAGGAGACATGGGTGAGGCAGGGGGGAGATGTGTGGACACTCGGGTGATGACAGATACTGTTCTCATGTGGGTGTGGATCCTTTTATAGTTCTGCCAACTAAAGCAGACAACAGAGTCAAACCCCCAGAGACGGAGAGGGGCTTATACGGCTGCAAGTGTCTGTAGCCGCGCTGTCATTCCACCGCCGTGATAGGCATAAGACTGTCGCCACGGTGATTCCGTCAATTACAGTGTACACAGAGAAGGGAAACCACAGAAATGGACTGAGGCCGATCAAGCCGCTAAGAGGAAATGTAATATTTAGAATTGTGTGTTCGTAGTGTAAACTCTCCTAAACGGTCGTCATATCGTCACTTCAGAATGAGTGTTTTCATTTACAGAGGGAGTCGTGATGTCACGGCGCTGCGGCCACTCACAATGAACTTCTTGTTGCTCATTTTTTGGGTGCCACCCAGTGTTAAGGTGCATTCACATCATTGACTATGTTTAAGTCTGGACTACAAGTACTTTTTTCTTTGTCATACCGGTATTTTTTTTGTTTGTCTGTAGTCTGTTGTCTGTGTGCCTGCTGTTGTGAGTTGAAGAGGTCGTCTTGTGTTGTATGAATCTAACTGTAGTGTTGTTCTATGAAAAGTCCAAACCAAAACAGAGTGTATATACACACACATATATATATGTGTGTGTATGAAAGGGGCATTCGCATCATTTACTATATGTAAGTGTGGACTGCAAGTATTTTTTTTATACCTGTACCTTTTTTCAGTCTACCTTTCTTGTTTTGTTTTTTCTTTCTTTCTTTATGTTCGTCTGTTTGTAGTCTGTTGTCTCCGACCCTGCTGGTGTGGGTTGAAAAGGTCGATGTATTGTATGAATGTAACTGTAATGCTGTCCTATGAAAAAATAAAAGAGTATATACACATATATACCACTATATGCACACACACACACACATACACACACACACATATATATAAATAAATAAAGGTGCATTCAGCATTCACATCATTCACTATATGTGTGTGTGGACTACAAGTGCTATCGCTTCAACAGGCCTGTGTGTATGAACAAAACACTACTCTTCACCCTGTTGGCTGTAGAGGAAGGAGAGGTTAATCTAAGACTTCAGTCCTGGACGCAGTACAACTAGTTCATCTTGAACCGTCACGACGAAATAGTAGACAACTAGAATAATGCATAATATATGTAATGTTTGCAGCACAGAATATTACTGCAACACGATCTATCTTCATTTTACTACAAGTTTCAACTACTGATCCAAAAGTGGGACAGGTATTGCACAGGATCACTGACGGTTAGTGGTCCCATTACACGGCCAAACGCCTACAGCAGCACAAAGGAACACGGCAATTTAATTCTGCACGTTGACATTCCTGTCCAAACAAAACTCTTTGCCAGCGCGCACAAAGAAAGAAAAGTTTGCATGTCAGTAAGAAAGTATGGTTTTCTTTCCTGTGTAGGAGATCAACAAAAAGAAAGGGGCGAGGGAAAAAAAAGAAACAAAAAAAAAACCCAAAACAAAACAAGATCTCAATCAAACGGGAGTTTCTCTGTGAAGAGCTGCCAGCCGTGAGAAATGGGGCTCATGCGTCACAGGATCAATTCAACCTTACAGGTGACAGGTTTGCATCATGCTATACCCTTGGCTCCCCACTCACCTCACCTAATAACACACACACACACACACACACACACACACAGAAAGACACACAAAGGCACCAAAACGATGCAGACAACAAGAGCTAGTTAAAGTCAAAAACAGAAGAAAAGGTAGAGGAGGCGAGCAGAAAGTGGGACGTTAGCAAAATAAAAGAAGCCAGAATTGGGTGAAAAGTAAAAAAAAAAAAATAAAAAAAAGTGTGGTAATGCAGCGAGCACATAAGCAATTTGGTAGCGCGAGCGGGGAGCTTAAAGGGAACATCGACAGGAGAGGCACTTGGTAAAGACCCAGCGCTGCTCAAAGGCTGCTCCACCCTCGCTCCTCTCCTCTCCAAAATGTTGACAGTACAAGTGCAAAACAGGCTTTGAAGTGTGCTCTGCTGAAGGGGCGCCGTGTACCGCGCTTCGTTTAACGGTGTTACCCACAAAGCATCCTGGGACCTGCTCTTCTCCCTCTCTCACTGTCTGTCATCCTCGCCCTCCCTCTCAACATCCAACCTTTGACAGTGTTTTGATGTTGCCGGTGTGGGCAGACAGACGGGGGGGCGGAAAACTACGGTGGGTGACAGAGCAGAAAAAAAAAACAACAAACAAATAAACAAAAAGAAAAGAAAAAAGGGCAAACACGGGGGGTAAATAAACAAAGTCGAGAAATGCAAGAGGGCAACATTTTAATGACACTGTGCCATTCTCTTTCCAGGGAGTGGAATACTCTGCAGCTCTACGCGACTCCTCACTGAGCATAAGGGTTATTAAGTGTTTCCAGGGAAACGCATTTGTGTACAGTACAGACATCTGCACATGTGACGATTCGGCACAAACATCCATTTGTTGGGGGGAGAAAAAGCATGTCAAGGTGACATAAGCCAGAGGAAACAAAACAAAACAAAACCAAAAAGCATTGGAGGAAAAAAAATATCACAAAGTAAGTAAAGTTTTGCCTATTAGCTGCCGCGGTGGAGCGACGCGCGTGCTGAATAGTGACTAATTGGCCACTCGCAGTCAAACGTTTAAATTTGTCACAAAAGTGGGGAAGGACAAAGCCAAGGAGAGTGAGACCTCTGCTCCATGTGAGTGATGGCATCTGGCAATGTTTCAACCTCAAAACCATCCTGCCTTTGACCCCCGCTATGTCCGGTGAGGTTTCATCCCCAACATAAATGTTGTCCAAAAATATGAACCCCACTCCCCGCTGTTCATTAGGCACTAAATTGGAATTCATGCTTATTTTTGTACGGGGGGTTTGATCCGGCTCCTTTACACCCATCATAAAGGGCCACTTGCCATGCTAATTGCCTTGGCCCTACTTATGCACTCCCCAGCTCACATGGCTAATGGTGTCGTAAAACATACTAGTGCACTGACACCTCCCAAACGCCAGGTAGGGAATACTTAGCACTATAAAGGTGCTCAGTTTGGCCTCGTTTAAGAGGACATGAAGAATTCTCTGATAATGACCATAAAGACAGCGTACACTGGTCAAATTTTCAAACCAGATACAAGAAACTGTTACCCGGAGGGAGACAGTGACTCTCTCACATAGACAGCTCACCTCTGCACACACACACACACCAAGACCAGGCTTTAACGTCGCCACTCACACAGGTACGTAATGATTTAGGTAAACTTTTTTGGTGGTAAGAGAGGTAATTCTGCCTGGCGCTACACGGCTGCACCACTGGGACTGAGCTTTTAAAGGCTCTTTGACGGTGCCGTTATAGGGGCCCGGTGACAGTGACGTGAAGTGCTGGACCTTCCCCTGGACTGTACAACTATTTACAATGACATTAGCCGTGTTTCCATGCGACTGTCCGGTGAATTAGAGGCACGCCTTTGGAATGTCACGCAAAAGGAAGAGGAAAACATATAAAAAAGTAAAATTAGCCGAGTTGCCATTAACTGTTTTGGAGACTCTACATTTTACCGGCTTCAAACAGACTCTAAAAAGTGTTGACGTTGAGATTGGTAACCATGACAACCTGTTGTTATGATGCATGAGTAATAGTTTGTTTTCCTCGCACGTCTCTCTACAGGTACCCGTTGCCAAGTCTTCTTCACCTCCAGAAGCACAAACAACTCGTTTGTTAAATGCTGGTTACATCAGAAAAAATGCACACACACAAAAAAAAAAAAAAACCTTAAACAGGGATTAAAACTTGGCAAAATTGAGGACAGTTTTGCAGTTTTCCATCAACATTTTCAACATCAATGTGTGAAATACATCTGGTGGAGACCTGGTTACTGTATATTGTGTACTCATATACAGTAGAATAAAGCGATGTGCTAGAAAAGTTGCATGACAGCTGCTGTGGTGCATTAGAACAATGTGCTGTACGTTGTGATTGACTGTGGCCGAGTGTAGTTGCCCTTTATGTATAAAGTCATTAGAACCTCATCAGTTCTGGCTGCACTGAAGCACCTCCAAATGATGCGGAACAGTACACTGAAACAACCCCAACCCACCTCACATGCCCCACTGCTGGGAGAGCATGTGTATGTGTGTGTATGTCTTTGAATGTGTGTGTGTGTGTGTGTTAGGTCACACCGGGGCCCTGAAATAGCACTTCATTAGTCATCCAGGGTGTCAGGCATAGTGGGCCCCTGCTCTAATGCCAGTGGGTGCCATGGACAGGTGCCCGTGAGGGGACGCTCCATTTGGACCCCAGCACCTCTCTGCATCATCCACGAGCCTCAAGGGCTTAATCCCCACAGACGGCTTTGACCCAGTAAGGGGAGGGTGCAGGCAATGAGGTGAAGCCACCACCGGAGGCAGCGCGGGATGCACTGCAGAGCAGAACGTTCTGGTCTGTTTTTAGCCAAAAACCGCAGAGCAGGGTGTTGTCACAAAAAAATAAAAAAAAATATCTCACCTTTTGATTCAGTGAGAAAATAATTAGCATGGGTTTTGGTTATTTATCAGCTGACTGAGCACTGAATGTACGTCTCACCAACCTCATATTTACACAAACAAGGTAACCGTGCCCGAAATAATCACAGCAGATACCGCTTTTATCATCCACCTTTGTTCCGGGTCCTTCCTCTATATCTCTGTTTTTTATGTGCAACCCCCCCACCCCCTTAAATCACTCCTTACTAGTCTCACTTGGTTTTTTCACCCTCCAAACAGTCAGTGAAACCTGGCAACAATTACCATTGCAACAGCTGCAGCAATAACCGTTACAGTAGCACTTACAGAGTTACTTATACAGTAGGCACAACTCCAGCAGCATGGGCATCAGACCAGAGCAGCACGTCTGCCCCCGCCTCCCCCAGACAGCAGGCCCTCATTAGGGGCCTTGTAAAGGCCTAGTACCTGCCGGGCTTGGGCCCCTTCCCTGCTCGGCTACTCCGGGTTCCAGGTGCGTAAGGTGGCTGCACTTCACCAGAGGGGACAGCTTGGGCTCATTTAAACCCGAGGCTACCTGCCTTGTGCGTTTCGCTGCAGAAAGGCCCCAGAAAACTATGAAACTGTAAAACTGCACAGGCACTGAAGGGGGGGTGGCGGGGGACACAGGGGGTCGGGCAGGGGTGTGAAGGGGAGCAAGGATTATGACCCTGTAAAGATGAAAGAGGTTCGATCAAAGAGGAAGTGTGTCAGCGCTGATGTGGCAGGGGATTGGTCATATCAGAGGCCCAGGTTATTCAACCTCAGCCTGCATATGTGTGTGTGTGTGTGTGTATCGGTACACTGAAGTGCATGTGTGTTGAACTCGGCACAGCGGGGCTTAACGGCCACAGCGGACACCATGGGTGCTGGATAACACAACGACTTTCACAAGCTGCCGCTTAATTGCTGTTTAAACTGCACTTTGTCCTGGGCAGCACAGCACGCTCCACAGTTAACATACACACACACACACACACACACACACACCAGTACACACAAACACACACACCTATATTTTAACGAAGCATCTGTAGTCCTCAACCACAAAGTTAATCTGATCTCACGGTTAATGTAGAAGCAAAACCGCATGGGGCTGGTTAACTATTGGTTTACACTCTGTTCCAATTACTAGTGTCGAAGGCAAACAACGGATAGCTGTCTCATTGTGTGCGTATGGAGTCAATCAGCCTAGTTATAAGCAGGACACTAAACTCACTTAACCTTGTTATCCTATTATACAACTCCGGCACCATCTACGTACTGTAAAATTTAATTACACTCGGCGGCTCTTAGGAAAATGCAAAAAAAATAAATAAAGGTAACCGTTACATCAAACACTCAGTACAGTGTCACTGTTAATCCCAGAACCAGACAAGAAGCTTCCAGGAAAGAAAAAAAAAAAGTGAGAGAGAGGAGAACATGAAAGAAGTGTTAACCTTTACTCCTGTCTCGGCCTGACTGAGATGGTGCCAAAAAAGATGGAAAAGATGAAGGAAAGATAAAAGTGAAACATTAACTTACCACTTGTACGTCTGAGGGCACTCTGGACAGGAAGTCTAGCAGCTCGTTGTTATCTATGGTGTAAGGGTCTCGCAGCTTTTTGGTGAATTTATTCACCCCTGTAGAAACAGAGAAAAGAGTTAGGAAAGACGGACGCGTAATGTGTTCTGACTGAGTTGTTAAAACCTCACTGGCTGATATCCAAGAAATTCATCATACAGAGCAAAAAGCCGAGCATAACTTTTATTTTGGCGATCAAAAGAACTTTTTTTTTTTTCTTTCTTTTTTTCTCCTCCCGATACATAAAACATTACGGAATGGCATTGGTTTACTACATCCTCTCCATCACTTTGCGCTTAAAATAAATGACTTTGTACTTTTGTTTTCAGCATTCTCTCACCCCAGACTAGAACTATGTATCGTAGAGGGATGAAGTAGACGATGACGGTGGCCACTCCAAGAGCCACGATGGCCAGCCAGCTTAAGAAAGGCACAGTCCAGTTAAATGTGCTGCGGAGACACAGAAAAAGGGATGGATGAAGTTGGGGGACCTGGTGTAGCTCAGTTCAGCCAAACATGTATAAAAAGAAATAAAATGTATAGAGGGGAGTCATTTAATACTTTTCAAATGAAACCTGCAGATGTGAATACCTCAAAGCTGCAAAATTCACCACATTCACCACCACCACGCCGAGGGAAATTGTGTTTACTGAAAGTCTTACGTGTCAGTAACGCAAAGGTTAAGAATGGACGACAACTCAATAAACTTTCTCTTGATTAGATGCCCTCAACTTGTCGGGATGCGGGTGGTTTAAAGTAACTGTGTGAAAAACAGGAAGCTGAAGCAGCTAGGTTTTGAAAAACTCCACTTATTCTTGGTATTTTTATGTAGTCGTTCCAGATGAACATTAGGACACCTCTGTATGTAGATCGCAGCGGATAAAAGTTTTTTGTTTTTTTTTTGTTTTTTTTTTTACTGTGTGCAATGTGAGTGTTTTAGCTAAGTGGAGATCACGTGGGGTTAAGTGAGATGTGATGCATAAACAAAAAGTGTTTGTCTCTTAGGGCTGAGTGTCAGGCTGGCACTGTTTCCTGAGAGCGCTACTGAGGCTGGCAAGGAGAAGCAGGGGCAACCTGGCACTGTAGAAATAAAAAAAACAAAACAACAACGACAAAAAAAAAAAAAAAAACACCCTGGGATGCGCGTCGCAGAGAGAGCAGTGCGGGCCAGACGCCCAAGAGCTGGCTTACAACTCACTTCTTTATCCTCTCGCCATAGGAGGCCACTTCATCCAGTGCATTCTGCACACTGATGCACACGTCCTGAATGGCGTAAAGCTTGTTCATGAAGCCCTTTCTCTCAGAGTCCTGCAAGAGGACAGATAGTGTTGGAGGCAAATTACAGGAGGAGGGATGGGGAAGGAGAGAAGGAGAGGTAGAGACATGGCAGAAAAGGTAAGGTAAGAAAAAAAAAAAGGAGGCGGAGGAAAAAAGAGGAAAGAGGAAGACAGAGGCTGGGCACAGGCATCTTGGGGAAAACAATACATTTTAAATAGCGTCAAAAGATTTGGAGTGGGGAGCCAAATCACCGGATATCCTACGTGAACCGACCCACTGCTTTCATTCCAAGGCAATAATAGAGATATAAAGTCGGCAGAACAAATCAAAATGTTTTCCCCTTTACAAAAGCTCACACAGGAAAATTTGAATATGTGAATGGAGAGACAGAATTAAACTGAAAGCCGAATGGATACATCAATCTCTGGGCGCTCACTTTCTTTCTCTCTCTCTCTCTCTCTCTTTCTCTCACAGCTGCCAAGAAGACCAGGCAGAGCCCTCTTTTGTTCTGCCGGTTGGCACACTGTGATGATGTCACCAGCAGTGACATCATTATCATCCTTATTAACATCGTCACCCACCATGAAGAGCTCTTCCTTTTCAACTT
>JAPTHA010174574.1:0-13194 GCA_029814585.1 Gymnapogon annona | reverse complement strand
CTTTCCCCATAGTGGAGTTTTAGGAGAGAGAAACACTTCCATCTTAGGAACATTTCCTGGAATTTATACCAAACTAGACTTGAATGGATGATTAATGGAACATCAGTTTCCACTTTAATTTTTCTTTTATTCCATTTATACAAGTTTGTTTATCTGATTTTTCATCTCTATCCTTTCAATATCGTGCCTGAATGGGGGCCTGTATCAAACATATGTGCCAACTCCATGTAGCTCTAAAATACAGAGGCCTGGAAATCCGTGTCAATACTCCTTTCACCAATTGTCTGCCATATTGCAACGGTAGGTTACTCAGGGTGACGATGGAAATCCAGAAGGAGCCTGAATAACCTGAACCTCACGGCCACAGGGTTAATTTCTTAGATTACACCCTCAGTAGGCCTGTCTGGTAAAAAGGTGCTTTTAGTTTTATTATATTTAGCCCGTGAATGACAATGACAAAGGGAAATTTAAAAAACAAACAAAAGTACAGATTGTGCAGGAAGAGGCAAAAAACCTAATGTGGCTTGTATAAGAGTCTCCACCTATGGATAAAATATCAAAGGAAGATTTAAACTTCCATAATGTACAATCAGGCTTTAAAACAAAACAAAGAAAACACAGAAAATATCAAAAGTGTCGATGTAATGTCATTATTGATTTCCTTAAGTTTTTCTTAAATGATAACTCCGATGTGCTATTTCCAACAACATGCGAGTATTGATTCCACATTTTACATCTTTGGTACCTTATCGAAAATTGAGCTCTTGATGTAATGCATTTAGGCAAATGAAATATGTATTTTTGTCGAGTATTATATCTATGAATTGCAGCAATATTTTTTAAATACATAATTAAATGTTCAGGTAACGTGCCTTGATTATACAGAATTGTATACATGTAAATGCAAATTTGATAAATATTGATATCAGGCTTAGAGTGGGTTATAATTCAAACACAGCACTTTTGCAAAATTAGTATTTTTGTTTTAAGTTGATGGGAAGGTGCTTGCCCACACTATATTACAATATGACAGATGTGGATTAATTAAGGTGTAGTATAAAGCAAGTATACATTTTGCATCAACATGATCAGTAATTTTCCTTATAATACCAATAGATTTATCTGTTTTTCTGGTCACCCAGTCAATGTGCTCTTTCCAGTTTAGATTTTTATCTAGTATCTAGTATCATCTAGAGCTATTTCCATTGAAGCAATTTTTAGTTTAGCGTTAAATAACAATGTTCTTTTACCACTAAAAAACATATAGTTGGTTTTTTTTATATTCAAAGTTAATTTGTTTATTTTAAACCATTTGTCATATGCAGATACCTGCGCTGGTTTGGTTTATAAGTACATTAACATTTGAATGAGACATGACTAGAGTAGTATCATCAGCAGACATTATTGGAGTAAGAGCATTAGAGACTGTACACAGATAGTTTATGTGAATTAAAAATAATAATGTACCTAAAATGGACCCCTGAGGGACTCCACAATGTATATCTATCATATTTGAATTGCAATTATCAACACAAACACATTGAGATCTGTCACTAATATAATTTTGCAACAATTTAAGAGCCGTACCTTGGAAACCATATTTGTGTAATTTACAAAGTAATATATTATGACTGATTGTATCAAAAGCTTTTGATAAATCTAAAAATATACGGCACACATATTCATTGGTATCTAATGCAGAGATGATACTATCTGTTAAATGAACAAGAGCCATATAGGTACTATAATTTTTTTGTGAAAACCATATTGATGCAGATAAGGAATATAGTTACTATTCACATGACAAGTTAGCGTTTTGTATACAACTTTTTCAATTATTTTGGAGAAGCATGATAATATGGATATGGGTTGATAGTTACTAAAAGTTTGTCTATCATCTACTTTAAATATGGGTGTCACTTTAGCTACCTTTAGATCTTTAGCCACCACGCACTGGCGTGGTGGCGCAGACCGGCACACTCTGTGCATTTTGCCGTGTGCACTCTGAGCCTTGGGTATGGGTTCGGGTCTGTACGGGGCAGACATTCTACTGTTGCCTAGGACAAGGTGTTTACCCAGTGAGTTAGTTTTATAACTAACTCACTGCTCATTTATAAATTGCTCCTGCTTGGGTCTCATTTAACTATGTCATAGGCTCGATGTGGCGTGGCACTGTGCCATGTGCTGCCTTCCATCAATGCTGTGGAGATTCCTTTTGAAGACCTCGTGCTACGATTGACAGTACTCATGGTATGTACAGTTTCCTTGTGTAGACCATAAAATCAAATAAAATAAAATCCAAAGGTTAATTGAAATTATTTTAGGATTCCGAGCAGGCCTCTCCCTCCCCCACCAGCTGTTTCCTCTTCCTCCTTTCCACCGCGTTTCCTCCGCTCTGCAGCCTCATTGGCTCATTAGTGCACCAGTCGGAGCAGTTCTAGTCCCACCGGAGAACATTTGACCTGGTAACGTACGGGAAAGGGCATTATAGCCAATTGAACTTTGGTCATTGCGGAGATGAGTTAACAGAACTGGCTGTCACCCCCCCGGTAAATTGGTACAGTTTTCTTTGTTTTGTATACGTTATGTCTGTATGAAAGAGAACGAATGAATGAAAGAGTTTAATGAGTGTTTTTGAAGTCTTTGAATATGAAATGTTTTACTGTTATACAAAAGAAAATGATACAAATTAAATAAAAGAAGCTATATTTTCTTAATACAGTCTCCTGTTCTCTCAGTCCAGTGTGCCAGATAAATCTGTCTGGTGTTGTCGTGTGTTATTACTGAAACCTGTAATTGGGAAAAGTGTCGCGCCGACACAAAAGCAATTCAGAGTGTCACATGGCAAGACTGGATAAGAAGGATATCCTCATCGTACGTGGGAAACTTGACAAGACCATATTATAGGAACAACATGTAAAACTGGAACTCAATGAAAACAGTGTGATGCCGTGGTGTGTTAATGGTGTGTTAATTGTTTATCTGTATATCTCTGATGTGCACCCTAGTCTGAGGAAGGTCCCTTTTCACATTATTAAAAGTTTCCCATCCTCACCTCTAAGAGTCGCCAATGGCTTAAACACAGTAAAACATGCGTATGCTGTCTTTGGAGTTGCCATGGAGTAACATACATTTCCACAATCATTGCACTCTTGATACACCTGAAGGTGAACATGGAAAAGTTTCTATGCCATGTTTTTGTGCGTGTACACATTTTGTACACGGGGCCCCTGAAAAAACTCAGACCAAAGAAATGTTATTTATTTGAAAGAGAAGTAGCTCTTCATTTCAGTCATTTCATCCACTTCTGTTGGATGAATCCAACAGAAGTGGAGGCTGTTATAGGTCTGAGAAAAAGAAAGCCGAAAACTTTCAGAGAGGTGAGATCCATTCAGGTCATTCATTGCTGGTTTCTAAGGAAAGTCTTAGTCCGTTTATGAGCTGCCCTGCCACCCAAAGACTGAGAACAAACAGACAGAAAAGGGTCAAGGCTGTCATTCTGTCCCAGCTCTCTCCATCTTCTTCTGTGGAATGGACAGCATAACGTCAGCAAGTGTTAGACAACCTGGTGGACACACTACTGGATCCTCCAATATTGTCATATCCTGATCTTGAGAAGCCATTTGTATTACATGTTGATGTGTTCTGTATCAGCTGGAGGGAGGAGCAATGAGAGGGATATGATACAAAATACAGAACCTAACATCGACAGAAGAACTACAAACTCCATTCAGGGAAGTTAGAATTATTAGCTTTCAAGTGGTCTGTCACGGAACTGTCAACCATGATACTGATGATGTATCCTGTCTACCAGTCCAAATGGACAAAATAGTGAAGGAATGCACAGAGCAGTGTAAACCAGATTCCAGAAACCACATGTAATGTAGATGTGCTACTTCCTTGAGTTCTTCCTGAGGTACCCAAGATGTTCCCAAGCCAGCTGAGAGTCATAGTTCCTTCAGCATGTCATGTGCCTGCCCTGGGACCCCTGGAGGGGTCTGCCTAGAAAACCTCCCTAGGGAGACATCCAAAACTGATGTCCGAGCCTCTTCAGCTAACTCCCGCTGATGTGAAGGTGAAGTGACTTTACTCCAAGGTCCTCCCTGGTGACAGAGCTCTTCACCCTGAAAATTTCCTTTATTGTCATTGCACAGACCAATGGTCTGGCAACGAAATGCAGCAGCACAGAGTAGAAAAAAAGGGCAGAGCAGATGTACAACAAAATTGAAATTCTTGCACTACATAGACAACATAGACAATATATACAGTATACATGATTGAAGTCCCGGAGTTGACGATGATAACGAGAGCAGTGATGCGTTAGTGATGGAGAAACCGAAGCTTTCTGAACCACTGAATCAATCTGAAGCAACTGTGTTGAAATGGTTCAGTGTTTCGAAGCTTTTGACACAGTTAAGTGCAGTGAGATCTGCTGGTCAAATTATACATTGCATTCACAATAAACAATCTTGCCATGAAACGGCAAAGCAGTGTCGTTTGTTTAACAATAAAGGATCTACAGCAGGGGTTCCAAACTCGACGGCATCAATTTGAGCTTCATTGTATGGACATTTGCATGGTGTGGACATGTCAAGACGTGCTGCTCAAATTAAAGTGTCTGTTAATAAATAAGAACAACTTTGAGCCATTGACTCAAGACCGGGGGAGTAACAGTTATGCTAATCTATCTAATGTTAAACCTCACTCTCCCTCATTCTGTCGTACCGCGTGCAAAACTCTCCTCAAAAACCCACAACATTTTGGGGGATTGTACCCATTTATAAGCATTTTCAGGTGGACAACCCCACCCTTCATTCAAAGCTCGATTGACCCGCCGCGGGTACCGGCCGATACGCGTGTGACGTAACGAAGCTTCGTTTGGGGAGTCGTGATTTTTTTCGAGCGACGAAGCAAAGCTTCGAAGCATCTTGTCACGAGACATTTGCTTTGAAAGCTCGACACGGAGTCGAGGCGTCGAAGCGTCAGAAAGCTTCAGTTGGAACCGATGCTTCGATTGAACCGAAGCTTTCTGACGCTCCGACACTCCCTCTGCTCCTTCGACGCTCCGAAGCTTTCTGAACTAGTGAATCAATCTGAAGCAACCTGTGTTGAAATGGTTCAGTGTTTCGAAGCATTTGACACAGTTAAGTGTAGTGACATCCGCTGGATCAATTATACATTGCACTCACAATAAACGAAGTGTCATGATACGGTGAAGCACTGTTGTTTGTTTAACAATAAAAGATCTACAATATGTGCATCTTGAAATGCCAGATTTTTTTTCTTGTATAGAAAATAATGTGTGCCATCATAATACTTTGTTTCAGATATGTTTTTTTAAGAGGGATATAAATACAGTACAAAATATATTTACAAATAAAGTGAAATGCTAGGAACTGTGATGACAGTTGTATAAAATGCTTGTGACACGGGGAAGTAGATTTGGATGTTTCAAAGATTTTTATTCAAAAACAAGATCATCTCTGCAGATTTTGGCTTTAGTCTGTTTTTTTTGGTGATGACCTCTCCCGCTTTGGAGAAGACCCATTCACATGGCACTGAAGTTGCAGACGTGCAAATATGCTTTAGACAGTTTACATAAATGAGGATATATTGCCACCCTTGATTTCCAGTCATTTAGTCCAGCTCTTGAGCACAGATCAGACACTTCAGCTGTTTTGGAGGAATAAGGTGCAAGTGTCCCCACACACAGGATCTGGTTCTTTTATTTTGTCCTTTTATTTCCTCCATTCTCCATCTCTCCTCCTCCCTCTCAAACAATTAGACTGTCACTCACACACACACACACACACACACATACACACACACATAATGCTTTTACAATTTCACAAATCAACAAACAAGCAAGCAAACAAACAAAGTAAATAACTAACTCCGTCAGTAATGTATGTGTGTTTGTGTGTCTAGTGTGTATGTATGTATGTATGTGTATGCAGGTAAATAAATTAAAGTATAATGTTATGTAAGTGTATAACTCTATAACTGTAGTTATATATCTGTATATTGCTATATATCCAACAATGTCTCTTTATTGATCTTTACTGTTGCACTCAATCTGTTGTTTTCTTTTTTATTTCTATTCGTATATTTATATTCTGATTTACTCTATTTTTCATCATATTTTCAGTATCTCTCTGTGTGTCTCTCGTCTTATACTGTATGTGTATGTCTCTGGTCTGATATGTGTGTGTGTCTTGTCTTATATGTGCTGATGGAACCTGAAATTTCCCCGTGTGGGACTAATGAAGGGATCTAATCTAATTTAATATAGTGTGTGAATAACCCCTCTGCCAACGCAAGTTAATCTAATGTTATACTAATCTATGGAATGTTAAATCTCACTCTCCCTCGTTCTGTATTAATGAAACTTTGTACTGCCCCTCAAAAATCCACAACATTTTTGAGGATTGGACAACCCGTTGGACAACCCGCCCTTCGGTCCGGCCGATACGCACATGTGACGTAACGAAGCTTCGTTTGGGGAGTCACGTGATTTTTTTCGAGCGACGAAGCAAAGCTTCGAAGCATCTTGTCGCAAGACTTTTGCTTTGAAAGCTCGACACGGAGTCGAGCATCTGCTTCGAGCGTAACATCACTATGATGCGTTGTTCGGAGCTGAGAGAGTGACTGTCGTCGTAGGCTACTGATAGCATAGGGCTTTAGCTGCTAACAGCTAACCGTTATCCTAGTCGCAACAGATCACAACCGTAACTCACTCACACGCACCTCCAGTCCTCCCCCTTCTCCTCCTTATTCTTCTGTCAGCTTTCACCCGCAGAAAACCACCCAAAAAACGAAACAGTCCAATGGGGTCCTGATCCAGGAGTTGTTCACAGCTGGGCCGCACAACTTAGCACCCGCGTGGTAGCTCGTTAGCCGTTAGCCACTGGGTCCCATCATGGTTGTAGAACGGTGGGTAGAATAACCATTACACACCCGAACTGAATGGAATCCCGGTTGTACCATTACCTCCGCATCCCGGTACACGACGCCGGCTCCGCTGCACCGATGGCAATAGTCACTCGGGTCGCTCTCCGGTGTTTATCGCTGTAGCTCACCCAGCTGGAGACTGACTGGACTGGCTCACGGTCCCACGTTGGCGTTAACAGGGTCCGTGAAGTAGGAGAGCAGCTACTACTTCTTAAAAAACTTCAAAAATGACACGTGTCCATGTTGTACTAGAGTCCAATTAACACGACCACAAGGGTCGGGCAGAAAACTTAAAAACCCTGTGGAGGGAACTCATTTCAGCTGCTGGTATCTTGGATCTTGTTCTTTCGGTCATGACTCAAAGCTCATGACCGTAGGTGAGAGTAAGAACAAAGGTAAATCGAGAGCCTCGCCTTTTGGATTTTCTCCCTCTTCACTACGATGGACCGATACAGTGACCACATCACTGCAGATGCTGCACCAATCCATCTGTTGATCTCGCATTCCATCCTCCCCCCATTCATGAACAAGACCCTGAGATACTACTTGAACTCCACCACTTGGGGCAAGGACTCCCCACCGACTTGGAGAGGGCAAGCCACAATTTCCCCAGTTGAGAACCATGGCCTCAGATTTGATGGTGCCGATCCTTATCCCAGGAGCGTCACACTAGGCTGCAAACTGCCCGAGTGCATACTGTAGGTCCAGGGTTGTCTGAGCCAACATTACCTCATCATCCGCAAAGACTGGAGACAACATCCTGAGGCTACCAAACCAGACCCCCTCTGGCCTCCATGCTGTTCCTAGAAATTCTGTCCATGTAAGTAGTGAACACAACTGGTGATAAAGGACAACCCTTCTGGAGGCCATCACACACTGAGAACAGGTCGGACTGCCAACAATGTAAATGAAGCTCCTGCTCCAAGAATACAAGGACCAGACAGCCACTAGCAAAGAGTCCCAGACCCTATACTCCTGGAGCACCACCACAGGATTCCCCGTGAGACACAAAATTCTCCAGATCCACAAAACACATGTGGACTGGGTTTGAAAACTCCCGTGCACCCTTGAGCACCCAGCGGAGAGTACAGAGCTGATCCAGTGTTTTGTGACCCGGACAAAAGTCGTTGCAGTGTGTGAAACAGTGAAACCAATATCAATCAAGGGCATTCAGGAAAGCCAAAGAGAAGATGACGTAATAAGTAATGGAATTACTCTAAAACAACAAAATGAGTCCCTATGGTACAAAGATAAATCAAATAGTAAGAGGACATCAGATGTCTCCTGAGTGTGGCCTTGTCTTTTTTTGGATCAGAATGGAATCCTGCTGTAAAAAATAACCTCTCACACTCAACTGCTGTTTCCTGAAAGTTCAAGTGACTGATTTATTGACAGCTACACGAGAAGATAGATCATATAGGAGCTCAGATGATGGTATCCTTGCCCAGAGAGAGATTATTTGGGCCACAAATCAGAAAAGAAATGGACCATTATGTGACAAGAGTGCCGTTGCTTGAAACAGAAGAAACCCAGTCCAACTCAAAACTTTGTTGTGTATGGTCTGGACACGAGATACCCTGGACATACTATTTAAACCAGGGTTCCCCAAACGTTTTCCTGTTTGTAACAGAAAATGTGTGACGATCGCAGGCGATGTGTGACGATCGCAGACGATCGTAAACATAGACATTTAGTGTTTTCCAGAAAGCCACACAAAACTAAATATTAATAACCCTTTCTGGGATCTTCACAGAAAAAAAAGTCAGTAAATAAATAATAACACTATTAATAAAATAAATAACACTATTTGTGAAATGAATAATAACCAAATAACCACATTTGGGATCGTCACAGAAAAAAGACCATGGAACATTAACTTTCTGTTGTGTCGTGCACAATCTTAACGGGTAAAAGTTCAACTTCGTTGTCAGAGCAGAATCTCAAATGACTCATATGACCAGTCTTTCAAAGTTCTTGTGTTCCTTTTATAATCCTTTTGTTTAGGTTCCAGCAGGCTTGTAGACATCACTGTTTGCAGCTCTCTCTCTCTCTCTCTCTCTCTCTCTCATCAACTTCCCTGTGAAAACCACACAGGAACAGAACTAAGTGATACAGCACCTACACAGCACAATACATTTCACTACTAGTATGGTTGTGGAGATGGATTTTATCCCAGTAGACTTTATTATGATTATATTTATTTATACTCAGAATGACTCATTCAAGTCAGAAAAGAGAGCTTACCTATGTATGTTCATCAGTGTGAACTGTGGGCCTGCATCTGGTTGGTGAGGAGTTACATTCTAGTCACAGCCAGTCTAAAAAACTGATGTTCATCTGTCACTCTTGCTCTCATTGGTGTTTTCAGGAGTTTCATGTGTGAAATGTCTGCTTGCAGCTGTATGTGCTGTCAAAAAGTGTGGACATCTTCATTGCTTTTTTTTTTATGTTAGGGTATGTGCCGTCTGGGAGGGCGGCATAGAAGTCAATGAGACTGTCAGGCTTGAATGCGGCTTTCAGAACATCACAGTTCTGTAACTCGACCAACTCAAACTGGTCATGGATATCCGCAACAAAGGGGTTCTGGAAAAGATGGATTTCTTTTGCATTAACGTGTAGTTCATGGAATCGCACACCGAACTCTGCCTTCAGCATTTCCAACGCTTCCACACAATTTTCAGCTGGAAACGGGAACCGGTGAGTTCTCTGCAGAGAGGTTTTGGGTAGCAGGAAGATGGATGAAGTTGTGGTTCTTCACTTGTTCCAAAAGCAGTGCCAGTTTCACCTCAAATGCTTTTATGTGGGAATACATGTCGAAAATGAGTTTCCCCTGGCCTTGTAGCTGCAGGTTAAGGCTGTTCAACATTTCGGTCACGTCTGTTAAAAATGCAAGGTGCCATTTCCATTCTGTGTCGATCAGCTCTGGGACCATTTTGTCTTTAGAATGAAGAAATGCGTTCATTTCAGGTAGCAGCTCATAAAAACGCGTCAAAACTCTGTCCCGGGTCAACCATCGGACCTCTGTGTAATACAGCACATCACGGTGCACAGACTCCAGTTCAGACAGGAATTGTTGGAACTGCCTGTGTTTAAGTCCTTTTGCTCTGATGAAGTTTATGCATGACACCACAACCTTCATTACATAATCCCACTTCAACACTTTGCGGCACATTGCTTGCTTGTGAATTGGACAGTGGACTTGTAGCGGGGCAGTGAGACCCCGTTCTTCCATCTCCCGGTTCATGCGCCCTATTAGACCCCGAGACCCGCCCACCATACTAGGGGCCCCGTCAGTTGTCATGCTGGCAAGCTTTGACCAGTCCAGGTCCAACTCTTCCATGGTTTGGCATACCTTGCCGAAAATATCCTCCCCCGCCATAGTCCCTTTGAGACTTTGGAGGGCTGCCAGCTCCTCACACATCTCAAAGTTTGCGCTAACTCCACGAATAAAAATGAGTGGCTGCGACGTGTCCTGCACATCCATACTCTCATCCAGTGCTAATGAAAAAAATTTAACTCTTTTGTCTTCTGCTGCAGCTGGGCATATACATTACCCCCCAAGTTCTTCAATGCGTCTGGTGATTGTACTCACCAACAGACTCACGGCATTAAATACATCTTTCTTCTTGGGACACACCTCCTCTGTGACAGCATTCAAACATTTATTGACAAACTCTCCATCAGTGAAAGGTTTTCCGCGGTTGCTATCAGTTGAGCAACCCGAAAGCTAGCCTGAACGGATGACTGATTCAGCTGAGTTTGGCGTAGAAATGTACTCTGCTGAGCTAGCAGTCCACTTTTTAGCTCTGAGAGTTTGTCTGCTCTCATTTGGCCTCGCAAGCTATGATACTTGTCTTTGTGATGGGATTCATAATGTCGACGCAGATTGTATTCTTTGAATACCGCCACTCTCTCTTAACAGATGAGACAAACAGCTTTTTCTTTGCATTGAACAAAAAAATAATCCGTTGTCCGCTGCAGGTTAAATACCCTGCATTCTGAATCAGATTTTCTCTTACGTAATCATTTGGCCATTGTTCTATTCTATTTGACAGGGTGAGTCTAGGCTTTTTTTCTGGGAGGGGTATTTTTCAGGTATTGCTCAGAGGGCCGGGCCAAATGTGGAGGCGGCCTGCGGGCCGTAGTTTGGGAACCCCTGATTTAAACGAAGTAGTGCATGCATATAATTCCACTGTCAATGAATTCACAGGGTTTTACCCTGTTTGAGAGAGCCTACCTTGACCGTTGATTTCCCAGAGAGGGTGTAAGTCCACAGTTGCAAAATGAAGATGGGCACAATTTCTGGAGGTTCATGTTACGGGGGAAACACTAAGTATCTGAAGCCTCAGCACCATATTACCTGGCATTTGAATCTGCTAATAAGATATTAAATTTTCAATTAACTAAATATATAATTAAAATCAAATGTTCACGGAATATTTCTGCCACGTTGCAGATCTGAACAGTCTCATACTACTGGTACCAGTTATAGCCTTCAAATAACATTGTTCTCATTAAAACAAAAACTGGCACCAACTGCAAGGCCAGTTAGTGTGGGTGGACTGACAGCCTCTGCTTCCATCAGTGCTTCCACTCTTCTCTCTGATATACATAGAGGGAGAGGAGCTTGACAATCCCATTACAACCCAATTATTTTTTACATTTTTCAAAAAGAGTGTTTTGGCACTCTGACTCAGGCAATTGTCTCAGCAGAGAGTTTTCAGATGTCGTTCAAGTAGTCACCTCACAAACCATACATGTTTCTCTGATGAAAAGAGAAAACCCAATTCTGCCATCAGTTGAAGTATGTTACATCTTTTCTGTTTTTTTTTCTTCTTTTTTTGTCATTCTTTGGTACAGATGAAAATAAAAACATCAGGAAAAGAGGTTCAACTAGGGTGTCACATTTGACTGAAATACTGCAGATAACAGCATGCAATTTCATAACAAGAGATATTTCTTTATTCATCCCACTCTAGGAAATTCCATGTTTTACAGCAGCAAACACCAAATACACACATTGATTATTGTATGTCTCACTTGTTTTGTTTTGTTTTTAGTCCGAGGAACCTTTTACAACAGGAGCTAAGCCTTTAAAACCCACCTTTCCTAGTCTGCATTATTCATGCTTTCAGATGAGTAAAAGTGGAGGTAAAAGCAGAAAGTAGGATAGCAGCTTCTCCAGGTCCAGATGGTTATGAGTTTTTCCACCACTCAGGTCTGGACTTGGGTTGCAGTGAATGGACTGACTTTGTGTTAATGTGTGTCTTTGTTTTGTGCATATGTGTGTTATTCTGAGTGCAGCCAAACAAGCCACAACAAATGTTATGATGAATGAATTATCTGTGGGTGTTCGCATGCATTCTTCTGTCTGACTGTGAGTGTGAAAAATGAACATATTTATAAATCCCTTGATGGTTGAGACAAACCAAGGCTTCATTGATAGATTATCAGCATGTTTGTATTTTCTGACTTGATCTGTCAGATACTTCAGAACAGACAGCATATGAATTTACATATGCTGAATTTCAGTGAATACTGCATTGTAGTTTGAGTTGTCGTTCATGTTATAACATCCTGAGAGTCATGTGTAATTTTTGCTTTAGAACAGTGAAAAGTTCCTGCCATTCCTGCCAAGTTCATGTCATTCTGCCAGAGAATGACATGATTCTGCCAGAGAATTTTACAGAAATACGAAAGGGGCTGCACCACATGCTTTGGGGTACTGTCTTTATTAAGGATATTTCATATGGTACATACAAGTTAACAGCTACAGACTGTCAACAGCAGATGGCGTACGAACATCTGACAGATCCAATTTAATCTTGATTACACATGAAGCAGAAAGGCCTGTACTATATTCTAATCTTTTTCACAGAAATGTCAGGTGGAGAGCTGAAGACAAGTAAAAACTACGACTATAAATGACTGCAGTCCAGCATAGCATAGATTTTTTTTTTAACAATGACAATTATGTTGGCAGCTGTTAACATTTAGAAGCAGATTCAAGTGCAAAGAGAAAAACTATAAAACCATCCTAAAATTATACTGAGAAACTATTCTGAAAAACACTGACAATATCCAAAAGTACAAAGAAACACTAGATTATACAACTCTGTACCACAAGTACAATACAGGTATATAAAATATAAAGGATATATACAAGGTAAAATTAAAAAAACAAAGTACAGACATGAATATTATATTCACTATGGAAAAGTTAGAGCAGTTAAATCTATCTTT
>JAPTHA010174564.1:1617-11749 GCA_029814585.1 Gymnapogon annona | reverse complement strand
AATTTCAGTCAACCCTAAATAAACAAATACATTTGGATTGTAGGAAAATGCAAGGTTACAGAACAGAACCTCGATTAAATGCATTTACGAGGATATAATGTATGTATAATATATTTATGATTTATTATATATTATTTATTATTACTCAAATCTGATGAGATTGGTGCCAATCGTCTTCTTGTTTCCCAGAATCTCTTTAACGAAAGCATTGTAGCAAAATGATTGACTTATAAGGTTACAGTTTGTACATTTACTACATTTACACAAAATCCCTAAATTCTGAAGGTTCGACAAAGTCTAATGTGGAACGTCTGACTCCTAAAAACCTCTCAGTTCACGTTAAATCTTCAGTACAGATATAGTTGTTGTCACTGGTACTGAAATATCAGCAGTTGTATGAAACACTTTTATTTCTAATTCATCAAGTTTGTTCCAGTGGCTTATATAAGTCCCTAAATTACACCTTTTTAATCAGAAAATGTTTAGCTGTAGGTGGAATTTATGGTAATTCTGTTGCAGGAGTTGAGTCACAGTGGTTTTGATTCAACTTGTGAAATTACAGGGTGGTGAGACGCTTTCAAAACACATTGCATTAATGAGGTCCTGAAGAAACCACACCGACCTTTACTGCAGCATCAGAACAGAGGACGGTGCCAAGCAGTTATTGCCAATAACATGTAAGCGTTTTGTAAAAATAGTTCAACTGTATTCTGTTCCTACAGGGGTGTGTGGGGAGGCAAGGATATATGGGATTTAAAGGAGACAAGGTAAGGATGACTTCCTTTTGTTTGTTTTTTTTCAGGAATCACATTGTACTGCAATTATGTTTACCTTCCTTTGTCTTCACTCCCTTATTATGAACACAAAGAACAGATGGACTGTATTTTCTGGACTCTAAGTCACTCTGGAGTGTTAAGTCGCACCAGCCAAAAAATGCATTAATAAAGAAGAAAAAACACTGGCGCTCTGTATGATAAGTCACATTTTGGTTGAAACTTATTTTACAAAATCTGAGACCAAGAACAGACATTTTATCTTGAAAGGCAAGTTATAACAATGACAATAGAATAGACAACAACAGGACGAATAGGTGTACAGTATGATAACAATACACACTGATGGATATTCAGCTCCATGAAGCACACACAACCAAGTGAATTACATGTCTGGTATGATAACAATACACACTGATGGATATTCAGCTCCATGAAGGATAGACAACCTACTGAATGCATGTCTGGCATGATAACGTAACATATTCACAGTTATTCACATAACTATAGCATAAAGAACATGCTAACAAGTTTACTAAACTCTCCATCTCACTCCAAATCACTGAATTCTTTATCCTCGGTGTCGCGTCTGAAGAACTCTGCTAACTCTGGAGGTGGACGAAGTGCCTCTTCCTCTTCTGCGTGGCTGTGGTCAGACTACGCATCAGTTCCAGTTCCAATTATTCCGACCTTTCTGAAATCCAGACAGCATGGTTTGTGTTGTCACTCAAGTCCATATTTTCTCGATCCATCCAATGACTCGTAGGACAGTTGCATGGTGCATCCTCCCGGTTGCCATGACGCTGTGCTCTCCATCCCATCACCCACTGCTCCCACAGCAAGACTGCCTTAAACCCCCGGTACATGGAGACATCAAGTGACTGCAGTACTTTGGTTAATTCTCCAGGGATGATATCTGTATTGCCCCTGAGTAGGTGTCAGTGTGAAAATAACAAATGTGTCAAATTATACATTTGAACAATTTCACGTATAAGTCGCAGTCCGGCCAAACTATGAAAAAAAGTGTGACTTATTATCCAGAAAATACGGTACATATGGGACATGTATGTTAATGCTCTTCCGCAACAGCACGATGTCATGTGTTTATTTGTTGCTTGTTGTTAGGGAAATGTCAGCCGTCACGCTGAACAACAAAAGATGTCAAATGTGTCCCAGACGTGAACGTTCACAGCGCGTCTCAGAGGTGGTTTCCTCTTGGATTAACACAGTCCAATCTGATAGCAGAGTTGAAAGCGTAAACAGGACCACAGATGTCCTACCGTCAGCACTTGACATCTAACATGGTTTTTGGAAAGTTATCAGTCACACATCATTCATACTGTGTCTGTTGTTTGTTCCCCGTGAACACACTGCACTGAAGTGAGTGCACGTTTCGTCTTTGTGTCTTGAACTGGGTAGAACTAAACTAAAGCAGCAGTAACAACACAAACAAATGCAAAATAGAGATGGTCTGGTTTTCATTCCTTCACAGGTCCTAGCTTTAACCATGAATCAGAATGTTAGTTCAGAGGCGTAACACAGCTCAATATTATCTCAAGTACCAGGCCAGACAAATAATAACACAGCCTGAAAACTTCAATTCCAAACATTTTTGAGCGGAAAAAGCTACATGATTTTATCAGAATGTTTACTTATACAATGCATCCTTTAGTAAATGCCAATAACTTGAAGAACCGTAAGTTTCTTGAGAAAAATGAGTGCAGTTTTACAAATGTTCTGTCTGAGTTTATCATGGACACATGTTCATTACCGCGTACAGGTCACAGTGGATCCACCATCAGACAAAACATTTAATAACAAGTAGAATATCGTTAAAGTTACATATATTCCTCTTCAGACATTTCACATTGTTCATATTTCTTCACGTTATTCACATTTTTTGTGAAAGGATAGTGTGTAAATGTAAAAATATTCATGTCATTTTCCTTTTTCACACTAAAACAAAGCCAAACGTCTGTTTTTTTCTGTTATTTGTGATGTTTGTGATTTGATGTTGGTCTGTATGTGGCAGAGTGTGTCCTCTGTGATCGCTAATATCTTCAGTGTGGTTTTTGCACTTGCACATTCATTCAATGGGACAAATTGGACCCTTTGTCCTCTTGTACTCTCTTATCTCCTCGTCTTAGGGTTCTCATGGGATCCCAGGCCTGGATGGGCAAAGAGGAGATCCAGGACCTCCAGGGCCTCCAGGTCTTCCAACTCTGTACCTGTGGAGGAACACGGAGGACGACTGGGCCTCTTTTGGGGTGAGTGTGACTGCACTCGGACACTGGTGTCTGTCTGGAACCTCACACACTGTACTTTGAACCCTGGGTGTAGAACCGGGCCTGGGCCGGTGCTCCTCATAGATCCTCTTCACTATGTGTGCTTTTGAGGTTGTGTCCGACCAGCGTCCTCGGTGTCCTCACCGCACTTTGTCTATTCCTGACTGTTAATTACACCCTGCCTTAATACCACACGGGTCCAGACTGACTTGTGTGACTGAACACAGTGGTTCCGTTAACGTGGGAATCGCTGAATCTGTTCGGCTCACTGAGCTCTGGTAAATCAACACCATCTCCAGGAAAACCCACTTTTTCAATGAGCTCATCTGACTTTACTGTTTATTTTACCAAGTAAGACACGCAGAACATTTAGTTACTCGCAGTGACTGAAAACACCTGTAGACCGAGAAAAAGAAAGGAAAAGAGGAACAGATTAGCAGCAGAATGGAATAACAGCCTCGACTCTCAAATGCTGACAACACACACCATGCTTTACAGCAGAGAGGAGAGCGTCCTTGGACGGTTTTTTAAAATCATCATAATCTAATGGATACTTGAACAGAGGAAGACTTTGAGTGCATTTTGCATTGTTTTGCAGAATGTGTGTATGAGTGGTTGACTTATTTTTTGCTGTTTTTATTCAGGTTTTATTTTAGACTAGAGGATTCAGAAAACAGGGTTAGATGCAGACAAGTGATTGGCTGTGGCGACCCCTGAAGGGAAAAGCCGAAAGGAAATGAAGAAGGTTCAGGTTTTATTTTCATCATTGATGGTTTTATGATAATGTTTTTTGGATTTATTCTATTTTTCTCTGACATTACATTCTCCGTTTTGTAATGCATGTAATGCGACAAAAAATATAGAAATATTTCCAATACATTGGTATTGGGGAAAAAAACATTGGTTCATTTAAAATGTGACTGGCCACATGTCGTAGTGTCCTTGAGCAAGACACTGAACCCTAAATTGCTCCCTGTAGAAGCTGGCAGCGCTTTGCATGGCAGCAGCCGCCCACTGGTGAGTGAATGGGTCAATGTGAGGCAATATAAAGCACTTTGGTAACTATAAATGTGTAGAAAAGCACTATATAAGTGCATTCCATTTACCGTTTAAGTCATGCAAAGTAAATTGAAGTTGAGACCCTGGTCTCATTCATTCATTTTACCAGAGAAACTCAAGATTGGCCATGAGTTCCTGCATGTTTGTTTAAATTCTTTTGAAAAATGACATGATTCATGCGCTGAGACAAAAAGAAAAAAAATAATTTTTACGACTCAACCCAATAAATAGTTAAATGTTTGTATGAGGAACACTTCACATATTTACCACAGATTTTTCCCCTGATATGAACTTTTCAGTCATTGTCAAAGTTAATCAGTAGCCACAGTGTGTGACAGTAAACCTTCGCCCAGTGTGTGTGTGTGTGTGTGTGTGTGTGTGTGTGTGTGTGTGTCTAGATGTACATATTGACTGAGTTCCAGAATGAGATGCAAATAAACAACAAAACATCATGTGCCTACATCGTCCACCTGAGCTGCTACAACTGTAAACAGTGGAGCTCAGGTTGTGAACCCACTGCTGGGGTTAGTATTTATAGCAGGAGAAACATGACTTTTGATCATGCTGTAAATCATACTATAAGTATGTGTCCAGACGCAGGACCATGATTGTTATCCCTGATCAAAGATGTTGCTGCATTTTGTTATCTTTGGTCTGGGACTAATCGTATAGTTTATATTTGGCTTAAAATACATAAGATAAACAAATGAAAGTTAAAATCACAGAAATTAAACACGACGGTATATGTTAATCATGACACTCATCTCTGTGTCAGTATAAAATGCAACCAGACTCCATAGGTATTTCCCGGATAATTGTTCCCACATGAAATCAATCAGCAAATCAGCAAATCCTATAAATGTCCAGCCAAATATTTAGAGACGGGACCAAAGTGAGTGTCATGTTTACTGTAGTCACCCTCCGCTTGACGTGAAAACATGAAAATGGTCCAGAGCTGTTGAGTTCTTGCGCGAACACTGATGTTCACATGCAGTGATTTACACGCGGTGACCACGTGGGAAGAAGTGGACTTCTATTTCAGGCAGGGCTGAGTAATCGCGTCGTAGCGTGTTGACAGTGTGTGGAGATGGCCGCGGGTCGGGCCTCCCAGCTCCTGCGGACTGTAATGAGATCTGATAGATCTGCCAAGCGCCGTAACTGGAGCCGCTCCAGACCTCATGCCTGGGTCGGGCCCTGCGCTCTGGGCCCTGACCGACGCTGCCATCAGGGTCGCGCTGGCTGTGAAAGGCCTCAGTGTGCGCCGCTCGGCCTGAATACACTGAAGGCTCTGACTGTTGCGTCCGCCGAGACGGGGAGTCTTAAGGGAGGTCTGGAGCTGGCTGCCAGTCTCAGCGTCACCTTACAGGGGTAGCCAGCCTCCGCGGAGACCACCGCCGCAGCAACACGGCCAAGACAAATATTACCTGGAGTAGCAGAGCTGGGTGGTGTAATAAACCAGAAGGACTCCTGTGTGCAGCACTTGACACTTCCCTGACTCTGACGGGAAGCTTTGTGCACGTATCGCTTAACAGCTATTACAGCGATACGAGATACGCAGCGAGGAGCTCTCCACACTTTGTTCAGATTCATGTGTTTTGGCTTCGACGTGTTATTACGACTGTGAGAGCTGGTTAACCTCTCAGTGCATTTGTACAGGAGGAACTGAAACCTTTCAGTCCATTAAGTGCCTACAGAACGGAAATTAATCTCATTTCAAGTGGGCACAGTCCTGCCAGTGCAGAATAAATCATGGTGTCATCAGTCTCATTAACCCATAACGACCCAAACAGCCGCCATCCACCAAAGCATGTATTGACGTATCTGTTTAATACCTGTTGATCCATTAATCCTATCAATACATGTCAATAATCATCTACTGATGTATCTGTTTAATACCTGTTGATCCATTAATCCTATCAATACATGTCAACAATTGGTGTAAATACAGTTAATCATCTGATCAGGGTCATCAGGTGTTGTTCAGAGGCTCCATAGTTACTATGGATCAATGCCAGTGATTGATCACACTGGGTTTATGTTCAGTCCAAATAGATTTCGCTGAAAAAGTCACATTTTCTACAAATTTCTCTGATTCATCTGGTAATTGTCCTGGGTCTTTATGGGTTAATGTGTAACTGGAGCAAATGTTCATTGACCGCTATTTCAAAGCTCATGTTATGGCCTTAATATTGAGTCCGTTGTGGCCAGAAAGATGTTTCCTCCTTCGAGGGCTGTTCCAGCTCCTGTAGTGACGCAGACTCACTGATTGGATGATTACCTGGGCTGAGATGGACCGGTCAGTGACAATAGTCTAAACGGACACATTACTGGCACTCCACCCATAATTCATTCAATAAAAATGTCCAGTGTGGTGCATTTATGGTGATTTTTACTGACTTTGCACCTTTTTTTGCTTATAAGTAATAGATAAAACACCATTAATGTATTAAGTATGACAGGTACAGTTATGGTTGGTGTCCAGTGACACTCATTATTCTTAACAAAGAGCTGATTCTGAGTGTGATTTGGACCTAGTGAATGTCTGTCCTGTTTGGACTCACTCTATTCATACACCATTGCTCGTCTTTTTCGCTCTGTGGGAACAAGAAAATGACCCAAAAACCACATCAGGCCTTAACTTCGCCTGTTAAGGCCTGTTTGACCAAGATTAACAGTGATGGGCCTGGACTTCAGAAGTACCCAAACCCAGCTGAGAGGGTTTGGACTGGGCCGGAGAGCGAGGGAACAAAGCCAACAAGTGCTCAGCACATGTGTGGAGTCCTTCAGGGCGGGTGGAGAACGATGGTCAGGTGCTGGAGCAGGTCCAGAGGAGGCAGGGCTGTTATCAACACAGAAGGAAACCGCCACACATACATACATAGTCTGGACAAACAGGAGAATTGGATATTTTTCTTTTAATTTAACTGTTAATTTATTATTAATAGTTTTTTTTCCTCCATTGATTAATCCTGATTTGTCAAAGGAAGATAAGAGTTGAGCTGGTACTTCTCAGTGGACATGAAGAAAGCTCCTATCAGTGCTGCCTGTTTCCTTGAATTTTGTTATCACCTTCGCCACCGTCGATAAACCAGTTGGTTTCTATTACATTGGACAGATTAAAGGAAAAATATCCAATTAGCCTGTGTCCAGACTTTACAGACACCCTGTATATAAAATCCTGTTGGTATTGATCATTTCTTTACGCAGACGCCTTCATTCGACCTTTGTTTGGCATTCATTGATTGTGTTTTTGCTGCCACCCTAGGGGAGGGTGAGGTGAGGGACCCTCAGATTGTACACAGTGAACTGAGACATTGGTTGAAGAAAATCACAACACATTTGTTTAAACAGACTAATCAATAACTCAGTCCACTACTGAAGTCACTGCTGAGACTCAGACTCATAGCAGCAGCATGTGTGGAGACAAAGCCTATCTGTAACAGTATGTTTTGCGTTTGACATTCTTCAGTATCCTCTATCTGTTTTGCTGTCAGAGCTGCACATTTCACCTCCTCCTCCAGACGCAGTCGCCTGCAAGGGTTTCTAGGTTACAGGTGTTCCTCGTCAAAAGTTATTTAATGGAATTCCTTGAATGTTTTAGGTATTGCAGAACATCAGGCACATCGTTTCCAAGGATTGGACGGCCATGTAGATAAAACCCGTTGATGTATGGTCTTTGTTGTGAACTCTGTCTGGGATGTTTGATTTGACCTGGTCTTTATGTTGCAGAGGTCTGCCTTCTATCAGATGCTCAGAGCTGGATGGCCCGTGAGTAGTTCAACTTCTACATTTATTTGTTTGTTGGTTGTTTTGTCGATCAATAGAAAAAACCAAACACTACTATACATACAAGGAACCAATAGTGGAACACAAGCTAATAAATAAAGGCGTTCAATACAATACAGTGGTTTCCATGTACATAGTAATAACAAAGAAATCATTTGTGTAGCTCGAAAAGTAGTGGGAAGAAGAAAAACGTATATAATCCCACTCCCTCTACACATTTATACAGCAGAGCACATAGATTAAGCTTTCTTAATAATAAATGAAACCTATATGGAGTCGTAATAATACAAATAACAGAATAATAAACAGATTAGGAAAACTGATGTCTGTCACACTCACTAACTATATCCAATTGACAGTCAACATCCCATAATACGCTATAAATCAACAATAAATACAAACTAACAATGATAAAAGAACTGACACACACCAACAATGACAATAGAACTGACACACACACCAACAATGACAATAGAACTGACACACACACCAACAATAATAATAGAACTGACACACACACCAACAATAATAATAGAACCGACACGCACACCAACAATGGTAATAGAACCAACACACACAACAACAATGATAACAGAACTGACACACACACCTAGAATGGTAAACAATAAGCACATACAAAGGTAAGAACATTAGATCTGAACAATTCTAGTTGAGGGAGTCACTAACTTCATTCACCATTGTTTTAAACGTTAAGGTGAAGCCTGGTCCACCGGGACCGATCGGGGAAATGGGGAAACCAGGACCTCCAGTGAGTCTCACATCTCTCAACATGTCATTGTTTGCTTTCGTGAACCCTTTCTGTTTCACTTTTTTTACTTTTCTCTAGCTTTCTTAACGTGTCTATTGTAGTGTTTTTTTTTAAATCTCTCTGTTATTTGAAGGGTCTTCCAGGAGACCCAGGGATGCGAGGGCTCCCAGGACACAGAGGAGACATGGTGAGTACATGAAGGTGTCACAGCCAGTCCAACGATCTGCAATGGAACCATCTCTAGGCAGCAGAATGGACTGAGCTTTGTCTTGAAGGCGTTTGGCCTCTCATCCAAGGGTCTTCATGGGTTCATCCAGGACTAGACTGACTAGTCGTCTTCAAGACTAAACTCAGTCCAGTTGACCTGGTTCAGTTGCCTAGAGACACCTTTGACCTGGACCAATGAGGATTTACACAGACTTGCAATGGAACCAGTAAAATAATGACATCATAACCGATAAACAATGACATCACCAAAGCTTGTTGCAGTGTTATAGGCAGTAAAAAAGTTAGATTACATAAAAAATGTTTACATATACAGACCATTATTTTAAAAAATGTCAATAACGTGAACAAGCTGAGAGTTGTTAAGATAAATGTGGGCAATTTTAACAATATTATGCCTTATCTTATCACTTCCTCACATACATTTTACAGATTACATTTATTAACAAGCATAATGTCATTAAAAGTAGAGCTTTTTTCAGCTTGGTTATATTATTCACATTTTTGTGTCACAATTGTATTTTTTTTTACAATACAAGACCTAACATTCAACCTCATGTGTGTTAGGGTTACCCCGGACCAAAGGGGGTCCCCGGTCAGGCAGGGAGGTGCGGTCGAAATGGGAGTCAAGGACTAGCAGGGACTCGGGGGCCACCGGGACCACCTGGACTCAAGGTAAGACCACATGCAGAGAAGAGGCCTTTGTTCCACTGTTACTGTCAACGGCCCTCCACTAATACTTGAATGGTTTATTACATAGAAATGGTTATATTTCCTATTTATCACTGATAGGAAGTCACATATGGACTTGGATTAGTTTGAATCAGTTCATTAGTACATGCATTTGGTTATGTCTTTGTCTGTGGTGCGTTGTGGTTTATCAGTGGCAGCTGTGTCGTCACATCTGTGGGTTCATGCATTATATCTGTGTGTGAAACTATTACTAAGCACAAAGGTTACAAAGTAGAAACCGCTCTTTTAGAAGTACGTTAAATACATTGTCCGTTTTAAAATAACGCAAATTCACATTCTGTTGTGGATTCCTGTTTTTTTTTTGTCCCCATCAGGGTCCAAGAGGTTTTAAAGGCGACTCTGCTCCTGAGGGTGAGAAGGGGGACGAGGTGAGAGACGGTAACACGAGATCAATGTCATTAAATTATAGTCAAATAAGGGACAGTGTCAAATATTGGAAAACCTCCTGCGTGGACTTAAGATGGACTCAGTTATTCAAAGCT
>JAPTHA010174557.1:0-14514 GCA_029814585.1 Gymnapogon annona | reverse complement strand
TTCTTACCCTCCAGGTGCTCCAGGCTCAGGTGGAGAGCAGAGGAGATGGCATCCTCAGTGGAGCGGTTGGGTTGGTAAGCAAACTGGAACGGGTCTCAACAATTGTTCTCAACAATGGTTTTTCTGCATGGCACAGGTGTTCAACTGGAGACATGGGAGGTAGATTCCAACTTCCACTTTGCTGGGTCCTGATAGCATCCCATAGTTGGAGATAACTCAAGAAGTCTTTGTCAGTTTAAGTCTTCCCTTTAGTTGTTCCAATGACATAAACTCTCTGTCCTTGTAACAGTGTTCAAGATGACATATGCCTTTCTCCTGCCAGGATTTCAAGTTACTGCACTGGAGGATCTTGGGTAGTGATCCATTTACCCATACTGGGGTTTTAGGAGAAAGAAACCCTTCCACCCCAAACAGATCCCAAAGTTTGTACCAGATTTGGATTGAGTGGATTATTAGTGGGTTGTCGGTTGTTGTTTAAATATTTTTTCTATTCCATTTGTACAATGTATTTGTTGGTATCTCTTCTTTGGGGGCCTCTATTGAACATCTGGGCTAGAAATCTGGCTTGTTCAGCATAGTAGTACAGTTGAAAGTTAGGTAGTTTCAAGCCTCCATTCTCATAGCTCAAGGTTAGTCTATCCAAGCTAACTCTTGGTGTCTTACCATGCCATATAAATTTCCTAACTACTTTCTTAAGTGAGGAGAAGACTGTTGCAGGGACTCGGATTGGGAGTGACTGAAACATATATGAGTCTAGCTAGGATATTTATCTTTACGTCATTAATTCAGCCTAATAGGGTAAGAGGCATGTCCATCCATCTCTTCACATCCTCTCCCACCTTCTGGAGTAGACCAACTAAATTAAGCTTATAAAGATTTTTCAGGTTACTATCCACCCAAACGCCTAGACACTTCAAACCAGTAGGAGACAATTTAAAGGGAAACTTATGTTTCACTCTGTCAAAGACAGAGAGTGGCAGTATCTCACTTTTACCAAGGTTCACCTTATAACCCGAGAATAGACTGTAATCACCCACTACCTCCTGGAGATGAGACAGAGAGTGTTCCGGGGCAGTTAAGAATAAAATAACATCATCTGCTAACCTTGGACTCCTCTTTAACACCTACAGCACACCTGACCACTGTCTTACAGTCCTCATACATGTCCTGCACCGCTCTAACATACTTCTCTGTCACTCCAGACTTCCTCATACAATACCACAGTTCCTCTCTGGGCACCTGTCATAAGATTTCTCCAGATCTACAAAAACACAACATTGCTCCCTCTGACATTCTCTGTACTTCTCTATCAACATCCTCAAAGCAAATACTGCGTCTGTAGTACTTTTTCTTGGCATGAAACCATACTGCTGTTCACAGATGCTAACTTCTGTCCTTAGTTTAGCTTCGACTACTGTTTCCCATAACTTCATTGTATTGCTCATCAGCTTTATTCCTCTGTCAAAAATGTTGAAACTTTTTATTCTAGTCTTACTTGTGTCTTGGACATAATTAATCGTGAAAATGAAATAGGTTTTTTTTTTTTTATCAATCAACTCAACACTGATGTCATTCACCTACTACAGATTTTTTTTAATACCATGTATACAAATTCCTTCGACACTTTAATTACAAAACCTACTTGATTGACATCCTCACCTGCAACCCTTATTGATAATATATTCTATAACTCTCATAGTTATGTGTGGAAATCCGGTATTTTCTATTCTGATATATCGGACCATTTTCCAATATTCAATTTTCCACCAGTGACCTCAAGTAATCATGCTGTAACTCACAAAACTCTAAGATTTTAGAGGTTCTATCCAAGATGGTGCCACAGTAGGCAAGCTCTTACAGAAGCTCCTTACTCTTTTTCTTACTTTAAGTTTTTCTGCCTTGACTCATGTGGGCGAGTTAATTGGACTGTTGTACAACATGGGCGTGTGTAATTTTGAGGAAGTGAGCAACAGCATGCACTCCCGGGAGAGCAACCCCTGATTTTGAAGGAATTATGGCGTCGGAAGAGAGGATGCAAAGCTGAAGCGAAGCACCGGTTGAAAGAGCTAATGGCGATAACCAGATTGCTGCAGGAGTACAAGCAGAGCAGCATCCTGCTGTTAATGGACACTTGGCTCACGGACACCACACCTGACTCTTTTGTAACTTTGGTTAGTTTTCTACTGGTGAGAGCGGACCAAAGCACGAGGGAGAGTGGTTAGAGGAGGGGGGGGCTAGCAATGTATGTGAATGAGAGATGGTGTAACGGACAAATCTATGAAGGAGCAACACTGGACCAAAGATGTTGAACTGTTAGCGGTAAACGTTCGACCACACCACCCGCCCGGGAGTTTTCACATGTTATTGTGTGAACTTGTTTACATCCCACCTCAGCCGTCACTACGGTAGCCTGCAAGGACATTCACACCACCATCTCTGAGCTCCAAACGACACATCCGCAGTCACTCATTATCATTTCTCGGGACTTTAATCATGTATACTGTGTCTGTTGTACAAGAATTAAATTGATGTATATCTATCTACTCTGATTTCTACTCTTTGTATTCTGCTTCTGTGATCTGAAATTTCCAAGAATGGGATAATTAAAGATATTTATCTATCTATCTATCTATTTGGAGAGTACAAAAGAAATACTGAGCGATTTGTGAAGTTGACTGATGATACTTCTTAGGAGGATACTCATCATGATGCTCAGCAGGCATAACAATCATTCTTTTTCTCCTTCAGCAGTGTGTTCAACAAATGCTTTCCCCTGGTCACTAAGAAAACAACAAAGACCGGCGCAATCAGTAAACCCTGGTTTACCTCTGGTCTCCGTAAGTCTTTGCAAGTTAAGAATAGGTTGTATAAAAAATAGAACAGTAACCCATTGCGTATCAATATTGCAAATTATAAAAAACATAGAAATAAAAACAACCATCTTATTAGAATTGCAAAGAAAAAATATTTCTCAGAAAAATTTAACAATGCATCAGGTTTGTTTTTATTTCTAATTTGCATTAATGACTTAATTTCTGTCATGGCCAGCCCATACTGTGGCTTGGTCACACCCTCTCCCTATATGCAATAACACAGGCATTTCTTTGATTCACATGGACTCTGATCTGGGGTCTGTTTCACAAAGGAGGTTCAACATACTCTGAGTTTACTTTTAAACTCTGGGTTGACATACTATGGGCTTAGTAACTCTGACTATCTGGTTCCAGAAGGGCTACTTAGAATGAGTTCAGTCAACTCTGAGTATGTTCACTGGGAGGTAGGTGTGTGCACGAACCACATAACAAGCCCTCATCAGTAGAGCCCCGATACATGGATTCACAATGGCAACCGCCAACAACAAGTAGCCATTTATTTCATTCCATGGAGCAAGAAGTTCCAATTCAAACATGCGTGTAATACGAAACGATATTCTGTTGGAAAGACAACACTACTTATACTACTGATACTACTACTACTACTACTGATACTACAGATACTATTACTACTGAATAACATACGGTGTCATCAAGATGGCACCGTAGCAGGCAGCCTTGTACAACAGCTCCTAACTTTTTTTCCTACTTTAAGTTTCTCTGCCTCGACTCTTGTGGTCGTGTTAATTGGACTCTTGTACAACGTGGGCATTTGTCATTTTTGAAGTTTTTGTGAAGGTAGTAGCTTATTTGCTACTCTCACGGGCCTCCTCAACAGCAACGTGGGATCGTAAGCCAGTCTGTGTCTACGGTTGAGATAAGCAACAGCAGGTACTCCCGGTGAGCGACCCATGTGACTACAGCATCGATGCAGGGGGTTGCAGAGCTGGCGTCGTGTACTGGGATGTGAAGGGGATGGTACAACCGGGGTTTCCTTTGGTTCAGGTGTGTAATGGCTGATCTATCAACGTGACGGAGACCAAACAGCTACTGCGGAACCAGACAAGCAGAGTGGTCCGGCTGTGAAGGATTCCTAGCTCAAGACTCCACTGGATTCTTTTGTTTTTTTGTTTGTTTTTCTACTGGTGAGAGCGGACCGAAGAAGGGGGAGAGTGGCGGGGGGGACTGGTGATGCGTGTGAATGAGTTATGGTTTGTGATCTGTTTGTTGCGGTTATGAACGTTGTACGTTTGAACTGTTAGCTGTTAGTGGCTGAAAGCACTATGCTACGGTGGCCTGCGAGGACACTCACTTCCATCTCTCAGCTCTGGATGACGAATCACAACCCCTCGTTATCATCTCTGGGACTTCAATCATGTATACTGTCTATATTGTGTATGCTGTTCAAGAATTAAATTGTTGTATATCTGTTCTACTCTGTTTTTTTATCTTTGTATTCTGCTGTTGTATCAGGAATTTCCCCTAGTGGGACAATTAAAGGTATATTTATCTATCTATACTTGTACTATTGATACTACTACTGGTACTACTGAGGAGAGAGAAACATGAGGGGAGAAAAAGGAAGCTCCTCCATTCAATGCATAAATTGCTAGTCAGTCATCCACTGATTTAATATGATGTAATTAACAATAACATGTAGGTTATAACATTGTTGAACTGAATAAAATTATTATTCTAAGAATAGACTTTATGTCATTAATTCCTGTTTGACACTGGTTAATATACAGCAGTACACTGAGTATTTAACCCCAAATAAGTGCAGTTTTACTATATATTCGTCCTCTCACCTCACCTCAATATTTCAGTTCGTTAGTCAACAGAGGCCATAGAAAAGCCTTCTGTTGTATAAGTATCTACTTAATACACAGATCTGTATGATAATTGAAAATATTGTCATGCTCAGCCCAGGCTCTGGCTGAGCCACAACCTTCCCCTCAGGGTACTGGTGATCAACTGCATCTGGAATACCTGGCCGTGCTGCTCAGCTGTGGCTGATTGTTCTGCTTTTTAAGAAGTGGATTGCCAAGTGAGCAGCGTGGCCTCATAATCATCTATACCTTTGTTCTGCCTCCAATAACCTGGACATTTTTCTCATGAACTCTGATCTGGACTCTGGATTTCTGATTTCTTCCCCCGTGTGCGATATGGATTTTGGTTTTCTTCCCCGGTTGTGACCTGGACTCTGGCCTTGTTGTCTTGTAGTTGTTTTGTCTGGTTCTTTGTGTTAAGTTGAGGGTTCATCTTGCTTTTGATTTGTTGATTCGTTGTTTGGTTTAGTTTTGTCAGGGTTTGTTATGGTGGTGAGATGTGGGTGGAGCTTCGTGGTCGGAGGCGTGTGTCGTGGGGTGTGTATGTCTGTCATTTCAGATCATCTCCATCAGCTGTGGTAGGACGGATCACACACCTGCAGGACATCACGGGATTAACAGCGACTGTAAGAGGGACCTGGTGATTTCTCACAGTCGCTGGGAAGTTGTTCGACGAATGCACTGGTATTGATCGGGAGCCGGAGACCTGGATTACGCACCTTTATGTCGGTATTCGTGAGTTTAAGACTAATGTGCTTGTGGTGTTTTGTGTTTCTCCTCCAGTGCCTCTTGTAGCTGCCCACACCACCCTGATAATGTCGTTCCACACTACCCCTTGGATTATGCCGATGAAAGACTTTAAATACGCTACCGGTGGATTTATGTTTTGGAAGTTATGACGTCATCAAAGTGAGACAGACTCTACTTCACCTTCGATCTACTTACCCGTTTTTGTGGACATCCTTAGTTTTCTTATTGGCTCTTTTAGTTGGACATTTATCTATCTTTTGTTTGTTGTTTATTTAATAAATCGTTGTTTTTTCCTACGTCCTTCTCTCTGCGCTTGGGTCCTTACGTCAACACGTGACAAGTTTGTGTGTTTGTTTAGTTAATAAATGTCCTATGCTCCCCTTCAATCTCAATCACATGAGCTTCTCCCCTTTTTCCCAACCCTGACACATATACTCAAGATATAATGACGCAGACTCTTCTCTTTTATCACAGGTGGATGAAGGTGAGGATGACATAAGTCAGATAACTTTTTTGATGTATAGATAAGTGTTAATTTATGCCCATTTGCATTAAATTATTTTATGGATTCAGATTTTGATGAGAGTGTGACAAGTGATGAGAATAAATTATTGTATAAATATCTTGTTCATCTGTTCTGTGTTAAAAAGGATAAGAATGAACAACAGCAAGATAAGGATCTGCATAGGAGGCATTCCCCACAAAAAGCTAGAAAAGACATGTTGTATGGACAGATTAGATACAGTGATCTAGATCCTCAACTAGTGGAACAACACTGACATTTGATGGGTGTGATTAGATTAGGTGTACCTTTATTTGTCCCACTTGGGGAAATTCCAGATATAGTTGAACAATATTATATATCTTAACTGTTACATTTCAGGAAGGGCATCCAACGTAAAAACTCCTGTCAAATCAAATATGCGAACAGGATTTGCTGTCGCGACCCCGGAAGGGAAAAAGCTGACTCATCATCAACTGTTGTATTTTTACAGTTAAGGAATAAAGAAGACGCAGGAACCTCCATAGCACCATGGGTCTGTGCTATGGAGGTTCCTGCGTCGCCTGACCACTCGTCACCGGAGGAAGACCCTCCCCGCAGCTGTCACAGCTTATGCAGACTCTTTATGTCTTGACTTATTTGACTTTTATAATATTGCCCACTCGACATCCATTGCAGCCTGGTGCCCCCCCCCCCGTGGTCCTTTCTCAAGGTTTCTCTTTTCCCCGTTGAGGTTTTGTGAGTTTTTCCTTGCCCTTGCGGGGGGTCATACCAGGGGATGTCGTTATTTATTGCCATCTGTGGGTGTGTGAAGCCCTTTGAGACCTGTTGTGTGATTAAGGGCTATATAAATAAAATTTGATTTGATTTGAATGAGTGAATTATTTGTCTTCATTGGAGTGATGATGATTGTGACAGTGGCTTCATCTGAAAATGAATTCCTGCAAATTAAATCTGATTATTGCATACATCTATTGATGCTTATTCTTGGACACATCGTCAGTGATAGTACCTGGGGTCATAGGGGGTTTCGGGCCGTTCAACTTCAGACCCCCTCACCCAGGCGACCCAGCCAGTCAGTTCCCAGTCTGTGTCCAAGAAGCCCTCATCCACTGCTTGTCCCTTTGGATCCACAGCCATCGTGAGGCTCTCTCCGCAGCCTAAGAAGATGTACTGATGGCTTTTCTTTTGCGTACTCCTGTTATGCCCAAGAGACTAAAGGTCCCACAGAGTGATTTCCCTGCAAAACCCCTTGCCCCAACCTCAATGGGCAGACATCTTGCACGCCACCCCTGTCCGCGGCACTCCTCCACCAGCTCCGCATATTTTCTCTCTTTCTCTCTCTAGCCTCCTCTATTCTCTCTTCCCAGGGTACTGTCAGCTCCAGCATAATGACCTGTTTGGATGAGTCCGAGGACAGGACGATGTCTGGTCTAAGGGTGGTTTCCACTATGTTTTCTGGAAATCTCAGTTGTTTTCCTAGGTCCACCCTTAGCTGCCAGTCCCTGGCTGTTCCAAGAAGGCCGGTTTGGGCTTTTGTACTGGGAGGTGGTTGTTCCGCAGCTTTGACAAAGTGGATGGCTCACATTGGTTGTTGTAGGCGCTTGCTCTGATCTATGGCCGCATTGATGGACTCAACAACTGCCTTCAGCACCTGGTCATGACGCCAGTGGTAACGACCATCACCAAGTGCTTTAGGGCAGCTACTAAGGATGTGCTCCAGCGACCCTCTTCCCTGGCACAAGGGGCATGCTGGAGTTTCTACCTTGCCCCAGCAGAAGAGGTGGGATGAGCTGGGCAGGACATCGTACACCGACTTAGACCATGTGATTTTCCTGTCCAATGCTTCTTCCCATCTAGTCCAAGCGCCCTGCTGCCTCAGCCCTACCCACTGGCTTGTCCGCTGCTCTTCAACCCGAGGCCTCACTTCGAGCTGGATAAGGTTCCTCCTTTCCTTGCCTTTGGCCTTGCTGTAGCGGGTTGTTGTGATGGTGCCCAGTCCTGCTCGGCCAGTTGCCACAGAACCGACCAGTTCTTTGTGGAACAGTCGTGCTTCTGCCTGGTCCACCGCCTCCTGCGCCCTCCACCTTCTGCCAGTCCTTACTTCAATACCAGCCTGCGCTACCTTCGGGTCCTTAGACTCCCAGTATTGTAGGACTTCCCTTGCTCTGGCCACCTTGAATTCCTCCATCAAGCTGTTGATAGGGAGGGTCAGTTTGTTTTTCTTGCCATAGAGGGCGATACTGCTCAGGCTTCTAGGTAATCCCAGCCAGCGTCGCAGGTGGCTGCTGACCCTCCTCTCAAACCCTTCGACCGTAGAGATGGGGAAATCGTATACCAACAATGGCCACAGGATCCTAGGAAGTATGCCATGCTGGTATACCCAGGCCTTGAATTTCCCTGGGAGCCCTGACTTGTCAACTGTAGTCAGCCAACTTTCCAACTGTTCATTGGTTGCCCTGATGGAAACAGCATCCCTTAGTGAATAGTCGAAGATCTTCCCAAGGCTCTTCATGGATATTTCTGTGACTGATGGAATCCTTGTGCCTGCCAGGGAGAACTGGAACCGGTCTGTCACCTTCCCTCTCTTAAGGACTAGGGATCTAGATTTTCCTGGCTTGAAATGCATGCGGACCCAGGTGGTAAGCCCCTCCAAACTGTGGAGGATCCATCTGCATCCTGGTACTGACTCTGTTGTAACTGTCAGATCATCCATGAATGCTCTGATCGGAGGCTGGCGCATTCCAGACTTGGTTATGGGGCCTCTGCATTCCGGCTCTGCAAACTTGACCAGCATGTTCATGGCCAAAGAGAATTACTGAAATAGTACATCCAGTGATGATCCCTTTCTCTAGTCTGTGTTGCTTGGATGACACTGTGCCAGAGGTGAATCTCAGGAAAAAGTTGTTGTAGTAGTCCATGGTGAGAGCCTTGATGTTGCTTGGGACATGGTGCCTCTCCAAAGCCACCTCCACTAGCTTATGGCGTATAGAGCCGTAAGCATTAGCTAGATCAAGCCAGAGCATGGCAAGGTTTCCTTTCCCCTCTCGAGCCTCTCTGATCAGCTGAGTCCCCACACCTCTGTGTTCAAGGCAACCTGATACCCCAGGGATTCCCCCTTTTTGTACTGTGGGGTTGATGTACTGGTTCTTCAGGAGGTAGTCTGATAATTGTTGGGAGAGGATGTTGAAAAATATCTTCCCCTCAACATTACATTACATTACTCCGAGGATCTTCCACAGACAGTGCAGGAGTCTGGGGCACCTCTTGTACACTAGGTAGGGTACGCTGTTGGGACCAGGTGCAGAGTTATTCCTGGTTGCCTTGACCACAGTCTGGATCTCCTTCCAGCTAGGGACCTTGGTGTTAAAATTGGTGACTGGCATGGGCAGTTTAATCAGGTCTCTGCACTTGCCAAGGTCCTCCTCCCTGGCTGTGTCACTGTAGGTGTTGTGAAGGTGGGTATCTATCTCCTCTTTAGTGCATGTGAGATGGCCACTGCGCTTTTGTCCAAGCAGCTGTTTAATAACCCCAAATGGGTTTGCTAGGAATGTAGCACGCCTTTTGGCTCTCTCCTTCGCTCACCTCCTGTGGCACTCTGCTCGTCGGAAGGTCAGTAGCTTTTTCCTGAGGGCAGCTCGCAGTTCTACCAATCCGGGCTTCTGGTCTTCACTCGCCCTCTTGAACTGTCTCTTCAGGTCTCTGAACTCCTTTCGCAGCTGTGTGATCTTCTCTTCCCTGCGGTTTCTGGAGTACTGGAGCGGGTAGCGGGATAGCAACCTGCTTTTCCATTGAACCGAAACTCTCTGTGGCGATCCTGATGATCATGTTTGCCATAGTTTGGAGTTTCCAGGCCCCTCCTTTCATGGTAGCTTCCAGGATACCTTCCAGGTCCTCGTCAAACTTCTGCCACACGCTCCCCTTGCTGGCTGGAGGCCATTTAACTCGCTGTTGGTGTTGTGGAACTCCTGGGGCCTGAGCTTCCTGAGCATGAAGGTTCTGGGCACTGTGGGGTGACTCCTGGCCCGGCTCCTCCTGCGCCTCCCTGAGGTGATACCTTGCGCGCTGCTCTGGTTGGACATGCACCAAGCATCTCATCTTGGTCTGGTGGATCTTCAGACCTCGCAGGTTTTAGTAGCTCTTGCCACATACACACACATTGTTCATTGTCATTTGTCCGTTTGCATGGGTCATTGTCTGGTTGTCTGTCCGTGTGGGGTGCTCATCCTCCCCCACTCTTGGGCACCCCTGGGGGTATGCTTCTTTGGGACCTTTCGTAGCTCAGTTAGGGTTCTTCTTCTCAGAAGATGCAGGGTGGGTTGCTGGCCCTTCCTGCCCCGGTTGCCATCTCTCCGTGCTGTCCGCTGTCTCTCCAAGCAGTCACCACTCTATTCATTGTTGTCAACCAGTCTATTCCTGGATGTCACTGGCATGGCCAGAGTTACATGATTATTACATACATCTATTGATTCTTATTCTTGGACAAATCGTCAGTGGTAGTACCTGGGGTCATAGGTTTCGGGTCTGATTCCCTTCCATCATGGACATCCACAGGATCAATAGACGGTCATCCTCAGGGTCCTTCACCAATCGGTCAGTATGATGGTCATCTCCAGGGTCCTTCATCTGTAGACTGTCATGAGTATCTCTGTCTCCTGTAAATGAAGTGGATACATGTGTGTTTATATCAGGTAGACAAAACTTTCAGTTTATTAAAATATAATTTAACGTCTAAGATTAAATTGATCAGCTATTTCACACGTACATGGGAATAAAGTATAATGGTGGAAAAAATGACTAGACGACAAGATTACACATTTAAATAGAACACGGTAAAATATTAAAGACATTAACGACAATAACTGTAGCACGTGCATGTCTTTGAGTGTCTTTAAGCGACTTTGTGTCTTAAATGTAGCAGGAAGAAGTCATGCTCATACCACTAATAAACACGGATAAATATCAGGAAATTATAATGCACCTCTTAGTCGTCTGTATATCCTCTCCCGACAAAAAAACGATGCATATTCACTGAGCTTCTTCATCTTCCGTGCTCGCGTTTGTCGGAGTTTCCACCTGGAACAGTATTTCAGTGGACGGAGTCAGGACAAATTTAGTGTTTCTGTTAACAAAACCTAGTTGCGAGCTGGTTAGGTTAACTGAGTAAGTTACCGTGGTAACTGACCCAGCATTCTACTGAACTCGCTTTCTGGAACGAAAACCCAGACTTTCCCTCAGGGAACTCAGGGTTTACAAACCCTGGGTTTGAACAAAACCTGTTTTGTGAAACGGACCCCAGGACTCTGGTTTGTGTTTTGTAGAAGTTTATTTGTTTAGGTTCTCTGGTGGTCATGGTATTTGTTGCTAGGATTAGGTTTGCCTTTTTCTTGGTGTTAAGTTGTGTGCATCTGTTAGGTTCTGTGGTTCTCTGTGTAGTTTGGTTGTTTGTGTGTTTAAGTTAATAAATGTTCTATGTTACCCTTCAATTCCATGAATCTGAGCTGCTCTCGTATTTCCAATCATCACAGTTTTAGCCTTGTCCTTCCTTTTCCCCATGCTTTTTGCTGATGATAGTATTTTTTTTCACATACTAACCATAAGGTACTTATGTCCAAAGCAAATCATGATTTAGTTAACATTTCCAAATGGTTAGCATTAAGTAAATTATCTTTCAGAGTAAGTACATTGAAAAATAATACATATGGTGTTTTTAATACTTTTTTTATCCATAGGTAATGATCCACTTACACTGGCTTTGTCAACAAGTTTCCTTGGAGTCTTGATTGATGAAAATTTGACCTGGAAGAACCACATTCACTAGGTTTGCAAGAAAATGGCAAAATCTGTTGGCATCATGGGTAAAATTAGAAGGTTCCTTCATCAGAAGTGTCTTCTAACTCTGTATTATAGTTAAATTTTTATATAGGCAGCCTGTTACTGCAGCTCCCGAAATTTTTCCTACTTTAAGTTCTTCTGCCTTAACTTTCATGGTCGAGTTAGTTGGATTCTTTTACGACATGGACATGCGAAATTTTTTACGTTTTGTGAGAGTAGTAGCCCATTTGCTACTCTTATGGGACTCAACACCACAATGGGTGATTCCATATATTCTAATGGGTAACAGAAGATCTTTACCCAACAAGATGGAAGAGCTAACGACGCTAACCAGAATGCAGCGGGAGTACAAGCAGAGCAGCCTCCTGCTGTTAACGGAGACCTTGCTCACGGACACCACACCAACAACACACCAGACTTTGTCATTACTTTGAATGATTTTCTGTGTGATTTTCTGCGTGTCCCCGTCGTGGGATAAATAAAGTTCTATCGATCTGTCTTTCTGTCTATCTATCTCTCTGATTTATCCAGATCTCATATATTGTAATGCTATATGGGGAGCAACTTATCCAACCCACCTTCATAAACGTCATATGCTCCAAAAAAGATTCTGCAGGAAGACTACATTTAGTGACTGGGCTGTTGACTCCACCCCTCTATTCAAACGGCTCAGTATCCTATCAATTTAAATAAATATATTTCCTGCACATTTCTCTACAAAATATTGATTCAACCTGTTACACATTCATTGCCTTATAAGCTTTCTTTCAGCATAATAGTGATGTACACAACTTCCATACATGTACACACCAACTGGTTACGTCACCCCATAGTCTGCACTAGGCGTGGTCAGTTCTGTGGTGCGAGGGGTGCTCAGCTCTGGAACAGTTATATCCATCCTGCATCTCAGTCGACGTCACTGAGTCACTTTAAGTCTATGCTGAGGACACATTTGGTCCACAACATTTAACTATTTCACTCTTCCATTTCTACATGTTTCAACATATATTATTTTTCTTTTATTCTTTGTCAGTATTTTTATTGCATTTCACTGTTTGTACTTTAGTCTCCCAATTGTTTTTATTTCCATCTTTGCTTAGCTAGCTATAACGTGGTGAGAATATTTATAAGCCCAAAGGGTTTTCCAGATCTCACCTGCACAGTCTGAACCTCTGTACAAATGTATGAAATTGTTGTGTGCAAATAAACAAATAAACCAACTCATTGGGTGTTTTCACACTGTAGGAACCTTTCGTAGTTCTAAGAACCATTTTTAGTTCTTAGAAATTTTCCTGCATTCCCACAGAATACCAGCTACAAACTATGACCGTAGTCTGTACAACCTGTTTACTTCCTGCTCCGAGACGGGGTCTTTTCGTGGTTCCCCCAGGAACTCTATGACGTTGGTGTTTGCTGATTGGTAGACCTCAGACCACGCCCATTTCCGTATCATGCAGAAGAGAATGTTACAGTGGTCGTGGCTGTGATCAGGTTGTATACATAAGTCCTATTGCTTTAATACAACTGTATACATCACTTTATACAGCAAACAAACAATATTTATTAGTTAACATTAATAAACACTTCATGTATTTTTTTCGTCTTTCCCATCGGCGCATCATCTGCAGTGTTTCCACCCTCTCATATCCACATCGCTGTGTACTTCTGAGAAGCACACACGTCTGGTCCATGAACCGAAGAAGACAAGCTAGCACAGTGTGGACACGTTCATTCTGTTTTCCATCAGTGACTATGGGATGTGTGACGCTAGATCCACATTCATTCTGCTGTTGACAAGGCAGCGCGGAAACGGCACCGAACACTTATCGGAGATCATCACTCCTTACTCCATCACTTATTATATATTATTCCATGCAGTTCCTCAAATGTGGAGTTACGTTTTGAACATAAATAATTTTTCCATCCCTGTGCATGTGTGAAAGTTGTATCATGTACATACAGATACAGAATAAGATTACATCACACCACTCCCTACGGTTCTACTGCCTGTGGGAATGCACAACAGAAAGATTCCCCTGGGTAGCATAGTTCCTAGAACTAAATGCGAGGTGAATAGTTTTCAGGACTACGTTCTTAGAACTACTCTGTGGGAAAGTGCCTATTCTGAGAAAACAGCCTTATAAAATATGTGTACTGTATATAAAATATGTACTGTAGCCACTGAGATGTCGTTATTAGCATTAACCTTCTTTGATTATCCACAATTGGTTACTGACAGAAAGGATACACCTTTATTTGGGTTCCATAGTGTTGAGCAAGGGACAAGGATACTGGATGTTACAGACCTCAGTAAACATACCAAAGCCACCGTGTCAGTTTGCAATGCTAACTTCTTTGTAAATGTCTGTGAAATTTACTGCTGCAAGGACACAAACTGCAATAAAATGTATATTTTCAATCTCTCTTCATAGTAGCTTGAAAGAACACACATTGAAGCAATAAACAAGCCCAAAATCTCACAATTGATCACAGCATGTAAAACCGATGCAGAGCCAACCTTCAGTCCAAGTCTGTTTTTACATGTATCTGTATGTGTGCGTTGTCCTTAGACATACATATACTTGAGAAACAGGTAGCATCTGTGGTTACAGATGTTTCCGGTGCTGACATTGTTAGATTGAAGAAGGGGAAGTTGGAATCTACCTCCCATGTCCCCAGTTGAACACCTGTGCCATGCAGAAAAACCATTGTTGAGAACAATTTC
>JAPTHA010174552.1:0-14516 GCA_029814585.1 Gymnapogon annona | reverse complement strand
GTGTGAACGACCATGCAAAAAAATCGGATCTCAGCAAAAAATTGGAATTGAGCATCAAGACCTGCAGTGTGAACGTACACTTTGAGGTTAAAAAGCTGCGTAATCACCCACAGCCGAGCAGCATGGCCCAGGGCCACAGCATGGGTTGGCCATGACAAGAACATTCAAGTGTGTGGATGTTAATCCTGTTCTGATTGAATGGAGTCCCTTTGGAGAATCAACAATATAAAGACTTCATCAGAGTTCAATACTTAAATTAAAACCCGATCTCAAATTCTGATGATTTTAACTCTGATGATGACCTTTAACCTATAGACAAATGCTGGACTTTCCCAAATAAAACCACATCAAAGACACCACAATAAAGTACACAGGGAACCAAATGAAAATGACTTAAAATATGCAATAAGACAGAAATGACGTAAATACAATGGTGGACCCTCAAGGCCAGCAAGGCCTTCTTTGCTGGCCTAAACATAATCAGGAATATATTTTTTAAATATTTTTTTTACACAAATATGTATTAAATTATTCTCCATGGTCTGTACTCTTCATTTCATAGCTTTCCTAAGTTAGTTGCTCAGCTTCCAGCCTCAGGTGGAGATTTGGAGGGCGGGGTTTATGTTACAGTTTTTATCCACTCCTTATTCACTATCATGTGTTGCCAGTGTCCACAATCTGCCTTATAGGCCTTCAGAAGTGACAGTGCTGGCGCATGGTAGCTTAAAGTGAATGAGAACGGACCTGTGACGTTAACCTATCAGCATCAAGTTTGGCTTCACTGGGGCCAGCTAGCGGGCCTATAGTGTCAGTGCATGCACGTCTTTTGATTGCATATGCAATAGAGAGAGGCGGAGCTATGCAAAGCTGTGCAGAGCAGACCTGAGCTGACATGTCAATATGATAAACAGGAAATAAGGAAATGGATCCTTTGTGTAGCGCAACAACGAACGGTACACCTGGGTGGCAGGCTCCAAAAAGTAAGTTAATATTATTATTATAACATATTATCAACGAATAGAAATAATGAGGTATTGTGATTAGAGTGCATGGCACTGAACCGTGGCGCGCTGCCGGGCAACACCGAGCGGTGGCGTGGTGCCGGCTGTCAATGCCACGTCTAAACCTGTGTCTGATCAATGTCAGTTCCTTTTGTTTCTCTGTTATTAGTGTACTGAGTAGACTAATATAACTCTGTTGTATGTGACTTTATGTTCAGATGATGCAGTTGTATGTGTTTTGGTCTAAATGCATCATGTGCCATGGATCAGAATGATGGTTTCAAGAGGTGGATTAAGTCAGGTAGGGCATCACTGTAGGCCCAGGTCTGAAATGCACGGACCGCCACAGTGTAAATATGGATAAAAAGGTAAAGATGGCAGCAACTACACATGATAAAAATAATCTACACAACAAAACAAAATGATGTGAATGATCCACAATAAGAAAAAAACAATGTAAATAAGGTGAAAACTACTTAAAGCAGAAAATGTGAAGTTTTTACGATGTTCATCCATCTTCTGAACTTGCTTTATCCTCACTTGGGCTGTGGGGGAGGAGCCTATCCCAGCTACTTAAGCGTGGAGGTGGGGTTTACCTTGGATGAGTCTCCTATTCATCACACAGCTCTTTTCCAGTGTTTTCTTTTTTTTTAATTTCTTTGCTACTGGTTTTTCTTCTCCTTGAATGGATCAACTGCAGCACAGTTTCCTCTGGAATTAATGGAGGATTTTGAATCTGAACATGGTTCTATTATGTTAAAAAGTGTTACAAATATTAGATATACAAATTGCAGGGGTTTTGTCGGGGGTATGTGAAACTCTATCTAATAACCACGGGGTCACATTCCCACTGGACCCTGAAGTGTTTACTAGGGAATCTAACTAAAGTCAAACTATCAAAGTGTGCTAAGAAACTGGCAGAAACCCTGCTGACAGTCGTCAAAAAATGTATTGCTAGAAAATGGAAATGAGATGATCCAATCAAGATGTGGTTTGAAGAAGTCAACAGTTGCGTGTCTGTAATGTTGTTATCTAATGTAAAATAAAAAATCTAAATAAAAAATATACAAATGTAGATCTACTGACGTTGTTACGTGACAACATAATTCAACCTAAACTGGATCAACAGATGGTTGATCAGTCAGTTTGTTGTACTTCTTCATAACGTCCTATACAGGATCTTATATTTTTATACGAGGGATTGAACTTTATTAAATACAATTAATCCAAATCCTGAAAAGCCATGTAAATCACTCTGAAACAACGTTGAGAGGAAGAAGTTGTTGACATCTTTACCTGGAGGCTATCGTCACATTCACAACAATCAGATGGAGACCCTCAACATGTCTATGTGGCCGTGTGAACCCTCACACGTCTGACTGAAAATCATTCTGAAGGATGATCCAAATAGAACACGTGTTGTTGTTGCTGGACTGAAATTAGATTAGATTAGATTAGATATACCATTATTTGTCCCACTCTGGGAAACTCCAGCCAGGAAATTCCAGGATATGAGGTCCAGGGGATGAAGATGACAGAGGCATCTCATCCTGTAGCCACACATTGACAGTCCACAGGAATTCAGATGAGTCCTGCCTCAGGGTGACACTTAACAAATTGCGCTGAGCTGGAGCAAACGCGCTCAAACGTTCCTGTGTTTTGACAGCCTCTACACCACAACTCACTCTGCTCTTTGGAATGATTTGTGGACACGCCCAGCAGAAGATCTAATTCGTTTCAGGATGGGTTTTTCAGAGCGTGATCATGTATACCACATGTCACCGGGAGCACCAAAACACTAAACGTCAACCATGGATCAGCCCAGCCACGTTACATTTGATGAAAATTCTAATTCAAAACATGTTATAGAGACAAATGACAAAGATGTCCCAATGCATCATTTCATTTTGCGGCAAGGAACTACTTTTTTTGAATTGTTTTCTGCATAGACTACAAGACAGTGATAGCTCCAATGAGGACAGTGAGTCCCCAAATCTCAGGCCCAATGTAGTTTACAGAGTCTGTAAGGTCCAATGTGGTGTACATAGTCTGTAGGGTCCTATGTGGTCTACAGGGTCCATCCAATGTGGTTTATCGGAGTCTGTAAGGTCCACTGTAGTCTACAAGGTCTGTTAGGTTCAACATGGTCCACAGGGTCTGTTAGGTCCAACACAGTCTACAGAGTCTGTAAGGTCCAATGTGGCTTTCAGGATCTGTAAAGCCCAATGTGGTCTACAGGGTCTATAATTTTCCATGTGGTCTACTGGGTCTGTCAGGTCCAATGTGGTCTACAGTCTATAAGGTCCAATGTCGTCTACAAGGTCTGTAAGGTTCAATGTGGTCTACAGGGTTTGTCAGGTCCAATATGGTCTACAGGGTCTGTCAGGTCCAATGTGGTCTACAGACTATAAGGTCCAATGTCGTCTACAAGGTCTGTAATGTCCAATGTGGTTTAAAGGGTCTGTCAGGTCCAATGTGGTCTATAGAGTCTGTCAGGTCCAATGTGGTCTACAGGCTATAAGGTCCATGTGGTCTACAAGGTCTGTAAGGTTCAATGTGATGTACAGGGTCTGTGAGGTCCAATGTGGTCTATAGAGTCTGTGAGGTCCAATGTGGTCTACAGGGTCTGTCAGGTCCAATGTGGTCTATAGAGTCTGTAAGGTCCAAAGTAGTCTACAAGGTCTGTTAGGTCCATCGTGGTCTACAGGGACTTTAAGATCCACCTCTCCATGAACACTGAGTGCATCTGCTTTGTTACATGTAGTAATGGTACTAATGTGAGTAATGGTGTTCCAAGGGTTAATGTGGATGTTTACATGGGTCTGGATCAGCACTGATGTTGGTCTGATGTTAGAAAAAGGATGTTTGACAAACATAATAAAGTCTTGTTATGTCAGCTAGTAACACACTAAGGATGGAATCTTGAGTATTTATATGAGTTAAATATAAAGGGTTAAGTGTAAACCCATTAAAACCGGACCAACATCCACGGTTCTATCAAGCATCAATAACAATTTGAATTTGCAAGGTTATCAGGTTCTGCTGCATTAATCAACCCCATAATAACGGAACATCTGCCCATTTTACACTGCCTTTATTCGCTTTTATTTTATTTTTTTGTGAATGTATTTGTTGAAACAAATTTCAGTTTTCTTTGTTGAATTCATGATTGTTATTTCAATCAAAGCCTAATAATCGGTGTACGTTTGTTTTTAGTTGTAATTTTACAGCTTTTATTGTGAAAGTTTCTGGAAATTTTCCCCTTAAATTTGTGAATGTAATCACTGAGGGTTTTCAACTTTCTCCTCAAAAATGAAACATTTTCTGTTTTCATTTTATAACTTGAATTTCATAGAATTTCTGCTTTTTCATGTAAATTTGCTTCTTGTTCCTTTTGTTTGTCTTGTAGTTTATTTATTTGAGTAATTTTTGACTTGTCAGACATTTCATGCCAGACATTTCGAACTTTAAACATCGTCTATGTTTTTCCAGTAAATCGTGAGTTTGTCCATTTCTTTTCTTCTTTATGTTATTTTATGACATCATTTCTGTATTTTTCCTGTTTAACTCAATAACATCATTTGTTTGTCGCTCATACATTTGTTGATCTCAGGCTATGTTCTGTTTCTGTGTATTGCTGACTTTTTTGCCTTAATAAGCACATTTTTTCTCATTAATTTTTCACTAAGCGACTAATCAATCATCTCATCAATCAATGTTCTCTCCTCTGTCAGTTGTAGAAACCGCAGCTTCCCTAGCGATTAACACGACCGGTTGACGTTCATCTTTATGCTCAGATCGTGTAATGACGACGCGTTGGCCTGAAGCACATTCCTCCAGCAGCAGATCTCAAAGAAATGCCATGAAAAGAGATCCATGTCAAACATTTCTGACACCTGAGTCTGAAACGGGACTAATAATGTCACGAACGAGGAATCAATCATCATAGGAACATTTTCTTTTTGTCCAACTCTGAGCTATATATCATTACATTGGTTAGTTTAGTTTAAATTATTTTCTTTGTTTCCAAAATGACTCTGAGATGGTTTTAACTTAGATTCTGTTAAAAAATAATTTTTATGATGATCAATTTTTTTAATGATTTAAAATGTTCCACCTCTAACCTTATGAAACATGTTTCATGCAGTGACTGAACTTCATAATTTTTCTACCACAACTAATTATTTACTTTCTGCACATCTCACTGAGGGATAAAAATCTAATCTGGAACTTCAAGTAAACCTTGATGTTTCTAAACTATATGGACATGAATATTGGGACACATCATGTCTACTGCTGTAACATGTCCTGTTCATGATGATTAGACATAGAAACATCAATATTTCCTCATTTCTTCCTTTATTCTCCGAAGGTTTATCCTGATTTACTGACGCCACTATTTGTCATTGATTGTATATATATATATATATTTATATATATATTTACATATATACGTTTATATGTATATAACCCCAAAAGGCACCATATTCCCCTCTTGGTGACTGAACATACATTTTCTTTTCATTTCAATTTTGGTTTAATTAGCCCACTAAAATGTGGACACAATGACCAGAGACCCTGACAACATCATCATGTTACTGTCAAAACATTGGCTAATGACGATCCAAGGCCTCTGCGTCCACTTCAGACCCACGTTCCCACAGAATGTCTGGAATATCGCCGGGAATTCTGGGAGGAAACGAGGCTTTGACGTGGACTTGAACGCAAACAGGATCAGGTTCAGTTCTGTTAAAATGTCCAATTAATCTCTTAAAGTCTCCCGTCATCCCTCACTGTTATTTGACCTCAGGTGTCGTAAATGTCGAACATTTGCAGAGATGGGTTTTCATCGTGTTTCCAGGAAAAAGTGATTACACGTGGAGTTAAGTGCACAAGTTGAGGAATGGGCTTCAGGCTGAAACAGATCATACTGAAAACACAACCATGTCTGTCCGTGACAGCAGAACATCATCAGCCAACATATGTGACAGCAGAGCCACCAACAAGGACCTGTTATGGAAAAACACCACAAAATATGGGATTTAAGGATTTTATTGTATTTTTTTGTGTTCTAACATCACATAACTGGCTTTTTGGGCAGTGCGTTTTGAATAGTTGTACTTCTACGTTTTATTTCTGTCGACTTTTTTGACTCCAACTTGTTTAATAACTCCTCACATGTTCAGTCCAGTTATTTTATTTAGAATCTAAGCACATTGTTATAAGTAACATAGAAAGGACAATCCCTTGGAAATTACATTACATATGAAGATGTAAACTTGAAATATGACATAAAATACAAAGGCTGCAAATGTGACATGTCATAAAAAAAGACAAAAATGGCGTAAAATGCACAGGCTAAAGGAAAGTAAATCAAACATAAAAAATAACAACAAGGTAAATAATTATACAAAAATTATTTTAAAAATGGGCTATTAAACTAAGTATATTATAAGGTTTAAAAGCACACAGAATGGAAATAAATCATGTGAAAGAAAGGCATAAAAACATGATGAAAGTGCAAGTATTGATTAGATAAAACTAGCACAAACAAGCAAAATGTTACAATAATAAAGTTAGGCAAGATGAAAAATTTTATTAAAAATGGAATTATAGAAAAACTGAAAAAGAGGAAGAAAAATTGGAGCCAAAAAATAAAACTGGTTTAAAATCTGTGAGATGAAAATAATTTTAAAAAAGTAAATCATTGTCTATACAAAAGGTTAAAATTTGGCATAAATGACAAAAATGGTTAAAATACTTTTAAAATAATGAAATTCTGTTAAAATGGCACTTGCTTCTCATTAGACATTTCAGGTTTGTTTGTTCAGGGGATTCATATTTTTTGTCAGATGATAGTTTGTAAAGGTAAATATTGTCATCTAATTTCCCAGTGTTTTTCCACACTAAGACAAAAATAAATAGTTGTGATTGTGATTCCATGCTCATTTTTCTGATTCTGATCCACTTTGGCTCATGTTTGTCTGAATGTGAAACCTGAACTAATTTTTTTTTAACTAAACTGGTTGTTAATTACTTCAGTGTGATTCTTACACTCAAGATAGTTATCTGGGCCAGAACGAAGCCTTTGTAGCCTTTGTTTGGCCCGCGGGCCTTATGTTTGACACCCTTGTCTTTCAGTGTATCTGACATGTGCAGACTTTGCTGACAATTGTGGATGTCGTGTGATCAGCTGCAGGGGAAGGGAAGTCACTGCTCATTATCACAGTTCACGCTGGAGAATGACTGGAATGTTCCGCTGCACTTATGAAAATATGCATGATATGAGTATCTTCAGCTTTTTTCTTTACTGCAGGTATCGGTGCTCAGTTTGTTTCTATGTGTTTCTATGGAAACAAAGGTCAACCCGATGCCTGGACCTCTGATCAAATCAAATAAAACCTCAAGTTCATCACCGACGCAAACTTAATACTTTTGTAGCTATTTTGAGCAACTTTATTAACAACCAACAACATTTTCCCTCCATAAAACACATAGCAACAAATTTAGCTACTTCAAAAATTAGTTTGGAAATTTTTGCCAACTTTGAAAAGTGTCTGAAACCCTAAAACGTAAAGAAAAAATGAATGTGCAGATGTCAAAATAAAACTGTAACGTCAATGGTATAAGGCTGAGTAAAACAGACTCATCACGTACGATAAAAATGAATCCACTCTAACACTGTGAACAAGTTTGTTTTGATTTGGTCTGGTGCAAAAGTCAACAACACAAACCAATCAGATGTGTGTCATCCTGTGATGCCTGATTGTTGTTCTATGTATTTGTATATGGTTGTAATAGTTGTACACCGTTGTAAATAGCTGTATATAGTTATAATAGTTTAAAAAAATAGTGGTAATAGTTGTAAATAGTTGTACACAATTTCCATCCACCCATTCTCTACCACTTATCCGGAGCCAGGTCAGGGGGGCAGCAGTCTCAACAAGGATACTCAGACTTCCCTATCCCCAGACACTTCCTCTGGTTCTTCCGAAAGGACCACAAATCACTCCCAGGCCTGCTGAGAGACATGGTCCCTCCAGGGTGTCTTGGGTCTGCCCCAGCGCCGGAGGAACATGCCAAGAACACCTCGCTATAGTGATGCATTTGTTTCGGACGCCCCTAAAACAAATGCTCGAGCCGCCTCAGCTGACTCCTCTCCATGTGGAGGAGTAGTAACTCTACTGCGAGCTCCTCTCTGGTGACTGAGCTCCTCACCCTATCTCTAAGGGTGCACCCGGCCACCCTGTGGAGGAAACTAATTTCAGCCACTTGTATCGGAGATCTTGTTCTTTTGGCCATAACCCAAAGCTCATGACATTAGGAATGAAGATCGACTGGTAAATTGATAGCCTTGCTTTCCAGCTTAGCTCCCGCTTCACCATGACAGACCGATATAGCAACCGCATCACTGCAGACGCTGCATTAATCTTTCCGTGGATCTTGAGCTGCGTCTTCCCCCCACTCGTGAACAAGACCCTGAGATACTTGAATTCCTCCACTAGAAGCAGGAGAGGGGCCACTGACCAGGAGAGGGAAAGGCACCTTATTCGGGTAGAGAACCATGGCCTCAGATTTAGACGTGCTGATCCTCATCCCAGTCATGTCACATTCGGCCCAGTTGTCCCCTCTGGCTGTGCTTAAAAATTCTGTCCATGAAAGTAATGAATGGAATCAGTGATAAAGGACAGACCCTCCCAGAAGCCAACACACACTGGGAACATGTCCGACTTACTGCCTGCAATGCTAACCAAGCTCCTGGTCTGGGAGTACAGGCAGTGGATAGCCCCTAGCACAGGTCCTGTCTTCCTCCATATTCCCAGAGCACCCCAAAGCAAAGCTGAGGGACACTGTGGAACGCCTTCTCCATATTCACAAAACACAAGTAGACTGATTGGGCAAACTCCAATTAACACTTGAGCACCTGGTGATGAGTATAGAGTTGGTCCAGTGTCCCACAACCGGGATGAAAACCACATTGTTGTCTTCTCCAGTACCCTGGAACAGACTTTCCCTGGGAGACTGAGGAGTGTGATCCCCCTGTAGTTGAAACGCACCCTATAATCCCTCTTCTTGAAATGAGGGACCACCACCCTGGTCTGCCAGTCCAGAAGCACTGTTCCCGATAGTCCTTTGCTTATCCAGAGATTTAAGGTAGTCAGGGAAGTTTCATCAACTCTCAGTGCCTCGCCACTGAGGAGCTTTCCAACTACCTAGGTGACTTCAGCTTGGGTAATGGATGAGTCCACCTCTGAGAAACCAGACTCGTCATCCTCAGTGGAAGACGTGATGGTGGGATTGAGGAGATCCCTAAAGTATTCCTTTCGTTGCCTTACGACTCTCCCTGACGACACCGCCTGACAACACTGCCTGACAATACTGCCTGACAATACTGCCCAACAATACTGCCCGACAACATCCCCAATTGAAGTCAGCAGCTCCCCACCTCCACCGTACACAGTGTTGGTGAAGTAAGTATGGTGTTGGTTGCTTCCTCCTCCTGAGGCGCCGGGCCACTTGCCAGAATTTCCTTAGGGCTGACCAGTAGTCCTTCTCCATGGTTTCCCCAAACTCCTTGCAGGACCAAGTTTTTCGCCTTCACCATGGTGCATACACTTTTATAGTAGTAGTAATTGTTGTAAATAACTGTGCATAGTAATAATAGTTCAAAATAGTCAAAATAGTTGTAAATATCCATCTATCCATCCATCCATTTTCCACCACTTAACCGGGGCCGGGTCGCGGGGGCAGCAGTCTAAGCAGGGAGCATCCGAAACAGATGTCCAAGCTACCTCAGCTGACTCCTTTCAATGTGGAGGAGTTGTGGCTCTACTCCGAGGTCCTCCGTGGTGACCGAGCTTAGTTGTAAATAGTTGTATACAACCAGTCGTAAATAGTTGTATACAATTCTAATAGTTGTATATAGAAAGTTGTATATCCGGCTGGATAACCCAGTTGGCAAGGCACCTGGCTGGTGCATAGGGGATACTGGGTTCGATCCCCGGTAAGAGTGGGGTTGTGGGTTGTGTCATGAAGGGCACACTCCTGCCAAAATCATATAAGCTAATTGGATTCGCTGTGGTGACCCCTGAAGGGAAAAAGCCGAAAGAAATCATTATATAGAAAGTTGTATGGTGGTACAAATATGTGTATAGTGACTATAGTTGTAATAGTTGAATGAATAATGGATCTATAATGTGAAGTGCTTTGGGTGCCTTGAAAAGTGCTATAGAAATCTAATCCATTATTATTATTATTTATTATTATTATTATTATTATTATTGTATATGAAGCTGTATGTAGTTGTAAATAGTTGAATATATTTTTATACAGTTGTAATGGTTGTAAGTAGTTGTACATAGTTTTCCAAGAAAAAAGGCACTACCTGTCTTTTCATGCAAACTTAATTTCCTCCTTCTTTTTCTATAAAGTGTAATACATATGTTCATTCTAAATTATTAAAACAGTTTACTCCAAATATTTTTGATGGAAAATAGTAAAGAATCAACCATTTTCTTCCTCGGATTTCAGGTCTTTACTGTTATTTTAGGTTCAGTGTGTTAACATGTTAGCTAGTGGTGGACTGGAACCAATGAGACGAAACAAAGCAAAGGAAACACTTCAATAATAATAAGTATAAAAGCAGCTGAACCACTGGGGGTAAAGAACTGGATCAGTGGAGTCGAATCCCTTCAATTCTTTGCGCGTAAACGTTCCAGATGGTTGGTTAAGCTTGGGCTGCTCCTGGATCAGTTCATCCAGCTGACCCGGGTGGCAGCGGCGGTGGGCGAGTGTCCTCCTCATGAATATTCATGACCGACAGCGGCTCCGGCCTCATTAGAATATTCATACCACGGCGGCTCCGTGAGAATGACGTGCACCCGCCGTGATGACTATTCATGAGGGGTAATCGAAGGCTGCACAAGGAGCCGTTTTTTTTTTCCCCCTGCTGCCCCTCCAACATCCCATAATGAGAGCTTCATTCATAAGTGTACAGTGAACAAGCTGCCATTTTTGTTGCCTGATTAAGCCTGATGCTTATCCCAGTTTCTAGGTCAGGGACAGACATACCACAAGCATTAGAGCATCAAGAACCAGCCCGGTGACTCGCCCAAGACAAGACACTGGGGACACCATGTTCCTGGACCACTGGCCCAAAGACGCCCCAAACACAAACACCAACCCTGGGTCTGCAGCTGCAGGTAAAACCCCAGAGACCCACTGGGATTCAGGAACAACTGCCCAAAACACACACACACACATGCACACACACCAACAGAACTGACTCCCAAGACAAAAGAACAATAAAAGTAGACAGAAAAGAATCAGTGAATTTATCCAGTTTTAAAGCATGAATGTGGCTTTTAACTGAATCTGTATGTTATTTATCAGCTTCGACTGGGTTATTTTCACTTCCTTGTCTGATTTCATGGTTGATTATGACATATTTTTCTTCAGAAATCCCAGAAAAAGACAGATGTTATGACTGAGCAGAAAGGTTGAAACAAAAAGAGGGAGAAAATACTGAAGAATAAAAGGCTTAAGATAAAATAAATTAACAGTGAGGTCAGGAAAGAACACCAAGATTGAAGCTCCAAGTCCTTTTAAAGTTGACCAATCACAGCCAGGGGCGGAAGAACATAACCTGTTTGTCATTTACTGTAGACATTTACATTACTGAATGACTTTAAAGATGAATTTAACACGAGTGAAGAACTAATAATCAATAACCATAACAGTCAACAGATGGTTTTGTTAAAATTATATAAAATATATAAACAATACATTTCAAAGAATATGTAACAACACTCAACATGAAAAAAGTGCTGAGATAATAGGCATTAATAATAGTGAAATAACATAACTGTAGTTAACTAATGTACAATAATCATTTATTAATGGATTATTAATATTAATGGTCTTTGCTTAAGGAATTATTGAACGGAAATTCACATTTTTTTAAAGTTAATATGAAAACGATCATTAATCCATATGTACCCATCAAGTCACTTTTAAGTCAACTTTAAAAACAAAATACAAGAATAATATTGAAGTACACGCAGTGAAGAATTCCGTATTCACGTGTCTACAGATCAATGATGAAACTAAATGTTTGACATATGATGTTTGAGGGTAAATGAGTGAAAAATTAAGTCTGTAGTTAATCGTTATGAAAGGTGTGAAAACAGTAATGATAAATGGTTGATTATTTCTTCAATTTCTGTCTGTTTCATGAAGTGTTTTCTATTGGTGAGCATTTATCGGCTGATGTCAGTTCATCTAAAGGTTACCATTTTTTCTCACGTCCATTTTTCTGCTCTTGTTTCTTTCTCTTGTTTTTCTCCCCCCTCTAACATTATGAGTGTTGGACTCAAAAAAGTAGGACAGAACAAGTTGCAAAAGACACAATGGGGGACAATTTTCTTTTCTTGGTAACTCCCAATTAGTCATTGTTCTCACTCGAAATGTTTCTTTTGAATAATTGAGAGTAATTTAAAGGAAAGTAAAAAAAAGAGGCACATCTATTATCTAAATGAGGCCACGTGTCTCTCCAGGCTTACACTAGTGTTATTTAAGAGCTCCCATTTGACCCAGCCTGCTATGTGTCGCCTCTGGCCGTTTTTCGGCTCCTTCTACGGGATGTTGGAGGGTTGTGTTCGGACAGGCCCAATCCCATGGCATGACGGCACTGAGGGGTTGGTACAGGGGGGGGTTTAAAGCGTTGATGCGGGTCTGTCTCTAAGGGTGCTGGCTCCCTGGGCTCCGGCTCGGCCTCTCTAGGGCACATACTTGTGGGCCACATATATTTTGTCTCATTAGTTCTGCAGATTTGGGGCCCTGGAGGGGGAGCTGCTCCTGTGCACATGTGGTGGAGGGTGGGTCCCACTGAGCTCAGCCTCGGATTCAGGCTCTGATTGCCTTGACATTAAGGAGCTGCAGCTCTTCTGTCACGGCTGCTGTGATGAATTGGCCAAGCAGAAGGAAGAGGAGGAGGAGGTCAACGCACAATAAACCAAGAGCTTCAGCTCCACTACTGATGGACAATTTAACCCACAAAGTCTCAATCATCCTCAAATCGAATACAACATCTACCGTTCTAAACTGTTTAATACCTGTTAATCTATTAATCTTATCAATACATGTCAATAATGGGTGTCAAATACAGTTATTCATCTTTTCATGGTCATCAGATATGACACATTTGGACGTTCAGAGGCTCCATAGTTACCATGGAAACAGGATCATCTTCTACAACATTGATTCTACAGAGTTGTGTCATGGTCCACTGGTCTGTGTCCGCAGACCTCTGCATCTCCTTGAGGACTCTCATCACACACACACCTGATTTCCACTGCGCAGCTGTAGTGCCTCATCTTTGACGACAGTATTTGAGGACTGTTTCTAATCCCCGACCCCCATGGTTATTAAATTTGCTAATAAATCAGTTTTTTCTCCCTTTAGCACCGTGCTAAACGGATCGTTGGATCAATGACAGTGGATGGACACGTATGGTTGTGGAATGGTATGGAAACGTCAATATTTCATGGATAAATTAATCATCAATAAATCGATAAATCAACATGGCGACATAGTAGGCAGCCTTGTACAACAGCTCCTAACTTTTTTCCTACTTGAAGTTTTTCTGCCTCGACTCTTCTTGGTCGTGTTAATTGGACTCTTGTACAACATTGACATGTGTCATTTTTAAAGTTTTTGTGAGGGTAGTAGCTTGTTTGCTACTGTTAATGGACCCCCTCAACACCAACATGGGATCTCGTGAGCAAGTCTGTCTACAGTTGGGATGAGCAACAGCAGGTACTCCCAGAGACCGACCCGTGTGACTACGGCATCGGTGCAGCGGGTTGTAGAGCTGGCATCGTGTACTGGGATGTGGAGGGATGGTATAACCAGGTTTCCATCGGTTCAGATTTGTAACGCTTCACTAACCGTTCTACCATCGTGATGGAGACCTAACGGCTACTGCTGGTCGTACTGCGGCGGGTGTACTAGTTGAATGGCCCTGGCTGTGAAGGATTCCTGGCTCAAAGACTCCACCGGACTCTTTCGTTTTTTGGTTGGTTTTCTACAGGTGAGAGAGGACCGTAGAAGGGGGAGAGTGGCAGAGGAGAGGGGGGACTGGCAATGTGTGTGAGTGAGTTACGGTTTGTGATCTGTTTGTTGCGGTTATGAACGTTGTACGTTTGAACTGTTAGTGGTTAGCAGCTGATGCGCTATGCTACGGTGACCTGCGAGGATATTCACTTACGTCTCAGCTCCGGATGACGCATCACAGCCCCTCGTTATCATCTCTGGGACTTCAATCATGTATCTGTCTATGTTGTCTATGTTGTACAAGAATTCAATTGTTGTATATCTGTCCTCCTTTTTTTTTTTACTCTTTTTGTTTTGTATCTGGAATTTCCCCTTGTGGGAGAATAAAGGTATATCTATCTATCTATCTATCTATCTATCTATCTATCTATCTATCTATCTATCTATCTATCTATCTATCTA
>JAPTHA010174538.1:0-14518 GCA_029814585.1 Gymnapogon annona | reverse complement strand
ATTAGATTAGATTAGATATACTTTTATTGTCCCACTTGGGGAAATTTCAGTTTACAGCAGCAAAATAGATTACACACGAGATTCTCAAAAATTTGAACAAATTTTAAATAATATTAAAACATAGAAATATTAAAGGAAAGGACCGATTGTGCAACAAGATCAAGAAAGAGTCATTGTCAATTGTCAGTTTCTATTATAACACCTGACAGCTGCAAGTGTTATAATAGTAATAATAATAATAACAACAACAACAACAATAATTAGCTGTGTATTATTATTACTATTATAATTATTACTTCACAATTTTACTTCATTTGTTTTGCTATTTTCTTGTAGTGTTTCCTGTATGTATATCCAATGCTGTGCTATGATTGGAACCCCAATTTCCCAGTGGCTCTCCCCAAAGTATCAATACAGTTCATTCTAATCTAATATTACACATCTCTTTCTGCTGCGCTCTCTTCGTGCTATTCCTCTAAATGTCATTTGTCAGCACAGCAGGAGAAATTGCTGGGCAGCAGATGGCGCCATGTCCTCCCCAGCAGTAAAAGACAAAAGGTGTTCTGACAAAGGCAGCAATACTTAAAGGAACCCTCCTTTACAGTACAATGAAGAAATATTTATTACTTATGTATATAAAACAGATTCACTTCATAAGTATTAATGGTTTGATTGCTTTAGTCCTTTTGTGTAAAAATTAATTTTGAAAAGAAAGCACTATTCAAAGTACAGTGAACCCTTGCAATAACGCGGTTCAACTTTCGCGGCTTTGCTGTTTCGCAGATTTTTTTAGTGTAGCTTTTTTAATGTCGATCTTGATCAGGGCCACCTGAAACAAATAAATTCAAAAATGCCAGACAGTCAAACCTCCCTCAACCGGAAACGTAAGTCCCAAGTTGCACAACAAAATAAACTTGCAACATCACACACCACAATCTCCACACCTCATCTCTGTAACTGCGGCAACATGAGCTGCCGAGTAAGCGAACAGCTTATGTGAACCGCCGTCTGAAATCAAATTGCGCTTGAAGTGGAGTTTTTAAGGATTGAGAGCGAGAAACGCGTGTGGGCCGGTCATTACTGTAATTGCTCTACTTCAAGAGCAACAGATTTCCAAATTTATGTTTGCAAATTTTCTCCATGACAAAGCCCACAATGTTGACGAAACGTTCTGCACCAGCAAAGGCACCCGAGGACACGCCTAAATGGAAGAGGGAGATGCTAACTATCACAGAAAAAGTTCAAGTTCTGGACATACTGAATGAAGGTAGAAGCTATGCGGCTGTAGGGCGCCATTACGGAATGAATGAATCTTCGGTTCGTTCTATAAAGACGGAGGAAAATAACATAAGGACCACAGCAACAATAAGTTTGAACAAGGATGCAAAAAGGGTTGTGACTGTCAGAATAGGACCATTGTAAGGATGGAGTCTACTTTAGCTTTGTGGATTCATGACTGCAAGAAGAAGAACATTACGCTGATATCAACGTTATCATCGTTACCACAATGTGTCTAACCTCCTATTGACTATTAAAATTATTATATCACAGTATTTCTAAAAACTATCATAGTTATTTGTAAGAAAACGTTCATATTATAATTTTTTTCAAAATGCTTGGGCCTGAAAACAAGTTTTGATCTTTGATTTCATTCTATAGTACAGTATTGTATTCTATAATAATTGTAAAAAAAATAAAGCTGACTACTTCACGGATTTCACCTATCACGGGTTCTTTCCCGTGATAAACGAGGGTTCACCGTAACACCAAATGGGACTAAAAATGAGAACGAGATTGAATAAGTCAAAAAGTCTACACATTTCTTCCATCCTATAGAGGCAAATGATAATGAGCTCAGTCAATTGCAAACAGTGTCCTTCCAAAACCCCAAGTCATGTGACATGTATTTCAGGTGTGCCAGAATGCTGAAAATTATTTATGACACCGGTGCAAAATAATCTGAGACTTCAAAGCCGTGTGGTTGTAGCCTTAGTGATCTTACCAGAACATGTTCCCAGTTCTGCATGAGGAAGACGTCTGCCTGGTCCACTACCATCAGCTCGATGGATGATAGGAAGTCAAAGTCTCTCTTCTTGTCTCCTTCTGCTCCCAGCACCATGCGGAGGCCCAGCGGGGAGGCGATGATGATGTCTGAAGAGTAGAAGGGGGAGTAAAGTCGCATGCTTCTCCTTACGATGGAAATACCTGGTGATGAGAGCAGAGGGGGCAATAGAAGTTTAGAAAATATATTTCAGGTCGTTAAAAAAAAAAAGTTTCAACACATTTTTCAAGGTTGAATTCAATCAATTTTAATGGTCATTTAAAATGCATATCTATACATACAAGCACTTTAAACTAACATCCAAGCACTTTTTAGACACTGAAAACACAAGCTTGAAATTCAAATATTCCGAAGTATTTCAAGCACTATCGCAAACCCTAAAAAAAAAAAACAAAAAAAACTGTACCTATCCTGAAGTGATCGTCCACGTTGCCAGAGAAAATGGAGTGATAATCATCTGGTCTCTTCAGATTGGAAGGCTTGTCATTTTCCTCTTCTCCAAACTCCTCCTTGAACCTCTTCTTGTTGTTTACAACCATCTTCTTGTCTTTGTTTTCCAACAGGTTAATGAGAGTCTGGACAACTCGCAGTGCTCCGCCTCGGAACGGCACAAGAATCAGGACCTAATACATCCACAAACATCCAAATCAGACACCGATGATGCAGGTGACAAATACATTTATCAGCAGATGAAGTGATCGTTTTAGGTCTTTACTTTCCTACAGTTTTTTTCTGTTGGGTGCAATAGTTGGTGTTTTACTCAGAATGATGATTACGCTGCAAAACACTAAGTAATAGGAGAAGATGTCTAAAAATGTGGTGGGCACTGATCACTGCAGGAAATATCTATCATCACTATCATCAACATATAACTAAAAAAAAAAAAAAAAAGAGAAGTGTAAAGGAACTAAAACATAACGGTATTAGCCCAGGATAATTTAGCCGTAAAACAACAACAGAAGAAATAACACTTAATATATAAATGGTCTAAAGGGCAGTAACAGAGTTAAAAGGATAAGTTAACGGGGTCAGACAAACATAGGACCCTTCTTCCATACCACTATCTCTAGGGAACTCTGAAGGTATATCACTGTAAAATAAAAAAAGGAAAAATAAGACAATGATAGAAAGAAGAAAAACAGAAGGACATCGATAGGTTGTAACAAAAAAAAAGATTAACTGACAACATGTCAAAGTCCTCTCCTGTAAAAGGAGATGCAGCACATTAAGAGTGTGATTATAAAAACTAAAAGATACATATTAGCTCTTTACCTTGGGTCTGGTAAGACCTTGGTCTCTGGGTTCATCCTGTGGTTCAGAACCACCTTTAGGCTGCGTTTTCTGATCTCTCAACTGACCATTGTGAGCTAAAACCTGCGAGTTGGCCTTCAGTACGTGGTTGAGAATATGGACGCAGTAAGCACTGCGGACCTCTTGGCCCTGAGTCAGTGGACACATCTCTGAATAGTAAAGGTCCTTGTAGGAGCCCATGAGGGCTAACAGCTCCAGCTGTAGTGGACTAATGTCTTCTGACCCCTTTGTGGAGCCTGAAGTGTGGTTCAGATCCTTCCATCGAGTCTCCAGGAGCTTGTGGAAAACTGGAAGGTCTGTGTCTTTCTGTGGACCAATGGGGCTGAACCTCTCCAAAGGACTGGTACAGAGCAGAGTGCCCAGTTTCAACCACTACATGAAAGGATAGTAAATATGTTTTATAAAAAGTACAGTGTATGAATTTAAGATTTCTTCCAAAAAACAATCACGTGAACTTTATCAAACTATGTAGTTAATACCGTTGTCTGATGTTTTGCTTTGCTGCCGGATGTAAGCTTTTGCACATCATCTTCACTGAGTTCTGTGTCCACATGTTGATAAAACATATCTGAAAAAAAAAAACAAAGACTGTCAATAATACCCTGTACCTACAAGGATGTTTACGTAATGCAACAGAAATACAGCTCGTCCATTTTATTACCCTTCTGGTCTTCACACTGTGCGATACTTTCAGGGTCCTGCTGTTCTGTGTTGCCCATAAAGTGAGTTTCCAGACAGAAGTGAGACTCATTCTCCTTGTCTATGAACTCTTCATCTCCAATGTCTTTGTCTTCTTCTTCCTCCTCCGTTCCCTCTTTTGCTCCAGTCAGTACTTCATTTACATCCTCAGGTTCTTCTACTTCCTCTTCCTCACCACCTCCATCACTTGCATCTACGCGTAAAGAGCACAACAGCATTCAGTCACGTGCAAGTCAACACCGTGAAGCTGCACTGTCACGACAAGAAAAAAACATGGGATGTATTCAAAATAAAAAGTATGCCTTCACTCAGAAGTTCTTCTTCATCATCATCATCATCATCACTGCTCTCGTCTTCACTCTGACCATCTGTCTGGAGAGTTGAAAGAAGTTTCTGGTATGCCGTTTTCTGTTCATCTTCCTCCTCTTCCTCTTCTAGCTCCTCACTCTCAGCATTAGACTGCTCAGGGCTTGCTGGCTGTTAAAACACATTCCAAAAATGTTCTTAGTGTACATTTAACATTTTACATACAGCTGTGTGGTAAATGTCAGGATGATACAATTAAAATAATCACAATTCTTAAGTTGCGTGTTTGAGGTTGTGTTATCACAATGCTCACTGCTACTCACCAGCTCCATAATTTCAGTTCTTTCAGGTCTTTCATTGACTCTACAAAAGAACAAAGAAAAGGACGAAAAGGCAAAAGCAGTCAACATTTTGCACCAGGAGTGTATTAAACACACAACAGCACAGCACTATGAAAAGACTGGGGGCACGCACCCCCCAACCCCAAAAAAGAACACACACACACACACACACAGAAAAATACAAAAATGCTTTCTCTGAAATTCAAGGTTATTCCAAACACTTTCCGAAGTTAAATCATTAATGTTATGTAGCTTTAAAATGCAAGAAATGACGAGGCCACTCATTTTGGTTTACATGCCGGTGCTCCATTATTAAGACAGCTGATTTGCAAACAAAATAATGATCCAAATGCGTGAAAACGAGGTAATAAGTCACTAAATATCGCGGTATGTTACGTGGTAGTAACGACACGTTTAAAAGCAACTTCTAAATAGATAGATGTTTGCTAATTTGACTATCAAAACAAATCAATAATTCAGTTCGACAACTAACATCTGGTACACGTTTTAAAAAAATATGTCGAAACTAATTTAATACACATGATCAGTTTCACGATGCTACTAATACCATACATTCACAGCCAAACTGAGCCCTCACTTGTATGGATGTAAGTTAGCCAAATGGCTAACAATAACTAACTAAAACACCCTGTAGTTAAGTCAGATCGAGGCCTGCACATTGTTTTGCTGCTTACAGGTCGTGAAATGGGTGCTCCTCCCCAAATTCTTTCAAGTGTTTCTTCTGTTTTTTAGACAGATTTGAGAAAATTGTCTTGTTCTGTCTCCTCTTCCCCATGTTGTCACTGCGATACACGTGTGTTCGTCTCGTCGGTCTGGTTGACGGTTGTCGTCTCTCAATGGTGGCGTTTTGTCGCCATCTTCAGGCCAGGAGGGGAACTACAGCTGTGTCCTTTGAAGACGGTGCTGTAATCTTACAGAGCTACAACTAAACAGGCATAAAAAAAACCTACTTAGGTAATAACAACAGAGTGGCTCAAGTTATTTCTTTATTCCTACATTTGGACTTTTACTGTTGTTAAAATGGCAGATTGTGTATATACACTGACAGTAAAGGGATTTCTGACCATATTTGTTCATCGTTCTCTTTTTGTAACCTTTATTTACCCAGCTGAGATTCAAAGTATTTTTTTTCATTTTTTTTCTCTTCTTAACAAGCAAGACAGCATCACTACTAACAAATCCAGACAGTTTGCAACCATTACATGCATGCTGTATTATTGCTTATTTGGAAAGCAGATTTTATGGACAAAATTTGCATTACATTTATAAAACAGGCATTGAGAGAAAAATGAAAGATGTCCAAAACAATAAATGATCAAAATATTTAAAACAAATGGTGAAGAATGAGCTAAAATTTAAATACAAATCTTTAATACCTCCTGGAGTTGCCCGTCTATTCCTGCAGTTCTCTGCAATTTTTGTGAGGCAGTTTGTTGGAGCAGTCAGGAGGAAAATCTTATGGGCTTTTATAAACCAAAAAAGTAGCAAATTAGTCAAGGTGACCGTAGCATTGAGAAGCTAACTGACAGGAGAAATTGCAAGGAAGTGGTACATTCAGTGCTAAAATGTTGTTCGTTGAGGCCCACTGTAATCATCACATAGGTTTATGTGCAATTTAACACTATAAAAAATGCTGCATCACAGATTTGTTTGTGGGAAAATAAATCTATTTGCCTACCTGCTACTTTTTTTTTAATATTAATATAATCTTGCCAACACATTAAAGGTATATATAATCGAATCGAATCTAATCTAACATTGGCAAATATTTGATAGATCGTTATTCTCACAGCTATACTCCAGGGTCAGACAAGGGTAAGAGGGAGCAGCAAAGTTCACAAAGGGTTATCTGAAGTGCTGAGGGTAACACTATAACATATAACGTCCATGTGTTAAAGACTAGACACTAGGGCTGTAGCCTATGATGTTTGAAAACTAACCCTGATCAATAATTGAACATGGCAATATCAATTTACTGTTTGCCTGTTTTAGCTGTTACCATGGTAGGAGCTCATTTATTATTAACTATTTGGGTGTCTCGTTTTTGCACTCAGGGTATTTTCAGCTCAGTTTTGACGCGTCAGTGAGGATATAATTGTTTGTATCCTGCAATGGCTTAGGCTGGGGGAGCACATCTGGCTTTGCTGAATGGGATGTGAAACATGTAAGACAATCTTGTATTTCAATGGAGGGGCCAAAACTGAAACAGGAGAAACAAAAGGCCGGGAAAACAGTTAGGTTCAGAGTAGCGTCTGCCAACAGCGGTCGCGTCTTAGCGGAGGTGTTCAAGGATGAAAAGGCCTGGTGTGCATCTGTGTCGGCCTCAGTGGACTCGGACTGCACCAGCAGCCCAGACACAGACCAGGGGGGCTCTGTTCCTCTCAGCGAGGCCAACAGCCACCTCAATGGTCTGGTGGTGGGAGCTGCTGCGGACGAGAATGGCTGTGAACCTGACGAGCTGCTTCTATATGCCAGTGCCAAGAGAGAGATGTTCTTCAGCAACAAGAGGATCAATATCTGCAGCAAGAATGGGACAATAAGAGGAGTGAGGAACAAAGTGAGCGCAGGCCAAGTGCTTTTCAACAACCTCTCCAGTGTGTATGCTGTAAGTAGCTCTGGCTTGGGGTATCAATGGCTTTCTAAGAGAGACAATAAGTCAAGTGCGGGATGGTGCTGTCCGTGGTTATGTGTTTTTAGAAGGCAATTCAGTGCATTTTCTTCTGAAATGGGTACTGCTTCATGAATCCCTGAAATAATTATTGAGCCTCAGGTAACTTTTGTCCATTTTTATACAGGGTAACCTACGTCATCAGAAAAGGAGACCTTGGGAAAAGGAGTAAATGCTAGACAAAGGGAAGTAAAACAAGCATGTGGCTGATGATTGACAAGTATGTGGTCAACTGCATCTCTTCATCCTCAAGGGTTTGTCCTTCAAAGGTCATTGCGTTACTAGCAAATGTTTCAAAGAGAAGCCTGGAAACGCGGATGGATTTTGAATAATTCATGACTTTAAACACTTGTTAAACATTGCATTTATTCAAGTTGCTAAACTGTTACCCACCTATAACACCATGACCTTTACTGTAAAATGTGAAATGCCATTATATCTGACATGGGTGCATGAGTGTAATGATACTCTGGTTATTTAGAAAATACTTTCAAAGTACTTTTTTTATTATTGATTTGAAAATACATGTTGCTCAACTTGATCTTCTAAGAATTGGAATATGTCTCTTTGTTTTTTTGTATGCTCTTTTATATATATATATAAATTGTTTTAAAAAACAAAACCTTCAATGTTTTTGTAATTATTTTTAATGAATATGCATCTACGTGCAAACCTATTTTGTTTTTAGCAGGCATTGACTTCATCACAATCATCATCATCATCACCACTGGTTATTTGCAATGAATTGTCTGGCTGTTATTGAAATCAATTGGTCTTTGTATTAAACGTTGTCATTTCTGAGACCAGTGCATCCTTATCTACAGTGGTTGTTATGTATTTACCTTAACCGAAGGCAATACATCAGCAGGAGTCATGTGTAATGATAATAAAAGAGTGTTGTTTTTATCTCTTTATTTTATTGTCTTAAATGATCTTGTGGCACCAAATCACACAAAAAAAACATTAAAAAATATACATATCACACCGGGGATACTGACCTCATACAGGGAAAAACAAAACTCAAAATACCTTACACTATAGCCCTCTATGTCTTACAGTGACAACAACACACTGCATCGTCAATTATTAAGACAGATGCACCAAACTCATCAGTCAAGATCAATTCTAGGTACTTAGTCTGTACACAGGCCAAGTGTCTCCAGTCTCAGTGACACATACTGTAGAGCGGAGTGTCAACAGTATCCTGCAGGGTAATTACCGACTCTCCACACTCACCGCACTCATACAAACTCAGAAGGAACACTGTTTATACTGGTGATTACCCCTCCATTTACACATTTACACTCAACTGAAAATGAGATGAATGAGTTTAAACCTAATGAACATTAAATATATAATCGATTCTAATAATAAACACAAACATGTACTCAATCAATAGAATAAGTTGAATCATTTAGCAACAACTTTTTCATCCCAGAGTCTAACTTAGTAGCCTATTTTAAAATAGTAATTTGAAAGAAACTCTTTAAATGTTCTAACACCAGATTTTTTTAAACACGTTTATTGCACTACAACTGACATGACATTAGAAACAACTCAACAGTAAAGATAAAAAAATAAACAAAAGATACCTTGGGAAAAACTGAATATAAATAGTTTTTGTGGAATATCCAGAAAAACTTGGAGTGAATGTTTTGCACGAATCATTAAATATTGAACCACAATCTTTAAGTACAATTCATCTTGAGAGGAAACAGTCATTATAGTCGTCCATTAACCTTCCATTCACTCATTTGTTTAATCCTGTATCCATACTGACTCATCAGACAGTCCCTTGTTGTCAGTGTCATGGAAATGATTCTTATAGGGTGAAAAGTCAAATAAAATAAAATAAAATAAAATCTCAAAGCATCTCAAAGTCCTTCGGTTTGGTCAGTTTATCTAAAAGATGAATTCATCCTGGTACAGAAACCCCAGTCATCTGTGTACAAAAGAAAACATGGGCAAAACCATTCTTTATATATGTAAAAAAAAAACCCACAAACAAACAAACCAAAAAAAACCCTGAAACTTCCCTCAACCGGACTATGGTCATCCTGTTCTCAAAACAAAGAGTTATTATTATTATTCATATTTCTTCGGTAAGGGACCCTGGCCCAACCAGGGGGACAACGACCATGAGGTGTGGTACATAAAGCCTGTGGCTCAGCTGGTCCAATGGCCGAAGCGTTGGCGGTTCGAATCCTAGCTCCGAATTGTCCACACGTCGAAGTATCCTTGAGCAACACGGCGACACTGAAACCTAAACTGTTCCCAGACGCCCACTGGTGTGTGAATGAGTGTATGTGAGGCCAGTGTAAAGCCCTTTGAGAACCATAAAATGTGTAAAAATCTCTATAAATGTAGTAAAAAAAAAAAGACACTACGGAAAAGAATGATGCTGTTCATGATCCGTTATCCGTTAACACTGGCATGGAGAGGATGAGAGGAGAGAACACATTACTCCAGTGTTAGCTTCCCTGCACTGGCTACCAGTCACCTACAGAATGGATTTTAAGATACTACTCCTCACTTACAAAGCCTTAAATGGAACAGGACCTAGCTACATTACACACTCGCTGATCAATTATGAACAAACGAGAACATTAAGGTCATCCACTGCAGGGTTACTAGCCACTCCAAGAAATATTACAAAATAAATTGGGGACACAGCCTTTGCCAACTGTGCACCAAAACTATGGAATTTGATTCCCAAGGACATCAGAGAAGACAACTCACTGAATATATTTAAAATCAAATTAAAAACATTTCTGTTTTCATTGGCATTTGAAGGGAGATAAAGATTTTTTTAATGAGGTTATAAACGCTAAACCAGGATGCACACTGTCTATATGACATTTTATTGAATCTTTATCATTTCATGTATGCATGTACCTGTTATTGCATCTCCTTCACCTATTTTATCTCATTTTGTTAAAATCTCATTTTGTTTCTTGTGTAATTGTAATCATTATTTCTGTACTCTTTCACTACTGTTTGTGCAGTTCTGTTGGAATATCATTTTATTTCTGGTACTTTTATAATTAGTGTGTAATCTTATTATGTTGTACATTTTTAGCTGATGTGAAGCACTTTGGGCTACAATTCTTGTATGAAATGTGCTATACAAATACATTTTATTATTATTATTATTATTATTAACACTGGGGAATAACCAGCGAGAACAATGGAAACAATTAAGTTTTCCACAACACTAGTAATTGCCCGCATTTGAGGTAGACTTTCCCTTTAAGTGTCAGTGTGTGTGTGTGTGTGTGTGTGTGTGCGTGCGTGCGTGTGTGTGTGCGTGTTTTTCTTCGTGTGTCGTCTCACTGTACACCTGCTCGAGTCAGCCCCATGGACGGAACCGGTGTGCGACCCTCGACGGGCCCGTGAACTGCATGGACGAGCAGCGAACACACACCGCATCATCTCCGATCATGTTACTGCGGCACTGACCGGTGAACCGGAGAGGGCAGGATGCGGGCTTTCCTATAGACACACCTCCGCCTTTTTTTCCTTTTTCGCATCCATCCATCCCATAGATGCCTGTGATTTCGGGCTTCGCCGATCGACATGACTCCAGTCGGGTTTGTTTCTCTCTCTCTCTCTCTCAGGGTGGAGAGACACCAAATTGAACGCGGATGTTATTTCCGTCTGACAAGTAGCAGGGGTTGACTTTAAGAGGCGCTGCGGTGCGAGGTAGTGGGTGCTCTTCCTCCTTCCCACTCCACGCCCTATCCTCATCATTATCACTGCCGCTCAGCATCATGTCCCCCCCAGCCTCGGCTGCGACGGCGAGTGAAAGCAGTACGACCACCGTGTTCGAGGAAGACAGCAGAGAAGAGGTATGGATACGAGCAGGCATCCTTTGGGAAGCAAAACAAAACAAAACAAAACAAAAAAAAAAAGACCTCATTGACGACGTGTCTGTCAGATGTTGTCGCAGGGTTTAATGGCTCCATAGGTTGCACACACACACGTACACACACGCGCGCTCTTCAGGTGAATTATTCACCAGGACTATTGATCTTACACCCAAGATCCGTTGAGTTCAAGTTTGACATATACAATAATTGTGCATCTGTGTGTCCTGCATCCATGATCTCAGTGTAGAATGACAGCACACGTGTATTCCACTGTTATCTTCACCTGATTTTTATATGTGATGTACTCTTTAGTGCCCATAGCTGCTCCTCGGTGTGTGTCCAGAACCAACATCAGTCTGAAGCATATTTTAGAAGCTTGTCATCTCTTGCAGGACAATTATTGCCAACATTTCTGACCAAAGCTATAACGATTTCTGTTGTCTTGAGACGTTACAGACGTTACAATGAGCAGCAGAGCCTTGGAGTGAAGTGCATTTAGTGTGTTTGATCAGAGTGAAAACTGTTCTTATGAGATTCTGTTCTGTTTTGTCTGTGCTTGAACTCAACAGCAAAGACCCCTGAAGCAATCTCTGAGCAAGTCACTGTGCAGGGAGAGTTTTTGGAAATGCCTTCTCCTGTCCATTCTCATGTACGGCTGCATGGGAGCGATGGTTTGGTGTCATGTCACCAAGGTGACCCGCCTCACCTTCGACAGTGCCTTCAAAGGGAAATCCATGATGTACCATGACAGTCCGTGCTCCGATGGTTACATCTACATCCCTCTCGCCCTGCTGGGCATGCTCTACCTAGTGTATCTGGTGGAGTGCTGGCACTGTCACGTAAAGAACGAGCTGCAGCATAAAGTGGATGTAGAAGGCATCTACGAACGTATCCAGAGGATGCAGCAAGCTAAACCCTGCATCTGGTGGAAGGCCATAAGCTACCACTATGTCCGCCGAACTCGACAAGTCACACGCTATCGCAACGGAGACGCTTACACCAGCACGCAGGTTTACCACGAACGCGTCAACACCCACGTGGCGGAGGCTGAATTTGACTACAGTCACTGTGGTGTTAAGGATGTTTCAAAACAGCTGATTGGCCTGGAGAAGTCCGCTCTGACAAAGATGCGTTTTACCAAGTGCTTTAGTTTTGCCAATGTAGAGTCGGAGAATTCCTACCTTACTCAACGAGCAAGGTTTTTCACAGACAACGAAGGCCTCGACGACTACATGGAAGCCAGGGAAGGCATGCACCTCAAAAATATTGACCTGAAGGAGTATGTGATGGTGATGTCGGACCCTGAGCACCACCCCTGGTACCTGTCCCATTACGTCTTCTGGTTTGCCTCATTTCTCACTTTTTCCTGGCCTCTCAGAGTCTTCACAGAGTATCGTACGGCGTATGTCCACTATCGTGTCGAGAAGCTCTTTGGCCACGATTACCTCCCTGTTACCCCATGTGACGATCGACCGTACTGGCGTCGTATCCCACGGGTTAACACCATTGACAGTACTGAACTGGAGTGGCACATCAGATCTAACCAGCAGCTCGTGCCCAGTTACTCAGAGGCTGGCCTCATGGACCTGGCCCAGTGCCCATCTACATTCAGTGGGACTCGGCAGAATTGCGAGCGCTGCCACAGAGCCATCAGCTGCTCCTCTGTCTTCTCCAGGAGTGCCCTCAGCATATGTACTGGCGCCAGCTCCCGCATTCCTTTCAGCGGCAGTCGCTTCTCCTTGGCACGGCGCTACGGCTCCCAACGCAGCTGCTTTTGGAGGAGCGGCTCCTTGGATGACCAGGAGAGTCCCAGTGAGAACACCCGCTGTTTGTCAGAGCGCCTCACCACAGATGACGAGGAACCTCCGGACTACGAGGATGCACTTTGCTACCCGGTGCTCATCGTTCACTGCAATGAGAATTGCCACAACCACAGGTCATTCCACAGAAATGGCTCCTGTGTGGAGACTTCCTTATGACGATGCGGTCTCTGATAACACACAGTACGTACACACCAACACCCTTTGAACATCACAGTGTGCAAATAAGCCTCCGAAGTAAGACTCATTCATATTGTCTGACTGTGTGAAACAAATGCCTGAACCCTGAATGTGCGAGTCACCAAAGCAATAATCACTGGGGAGACGACATAATGGAAGTGACGTGTGTACCCATTACCACCACATGGAAAGATTACAGCTACGTGGCTTCCATTGAAAACCAAGTGACCAGACTGTTACACTGTACATAATTGGCATAGCTTTTAAGACCTCCCATGTACAGTATGTATGAAACTGAATCTTGACATTGAAGTTACCTCATAAGACCTTTTCCAAAGGCCACGGACCACGTCGACAGCTTAAAACGTCTCATTTAATTTGAAGTGAGATCTCAGTAGAGACTGACTACTCAGACTTTAGGTCCGATGTAGTTGTGACGATTTTGCTATTGTGGAGAGTTTGAATCTATACTTCTCATTACAGCAATAACTGTGAAACAAACATTATTAGGGAAAGGAACTCGATCTGTTTTCACACATATTGTGTTTATGCATTATCTGGATAAAGACGCAAAGGTTGTGGTGGAACTCACCAATCTGACACGAGTGAACTCATGGATAGTTTCTCCGACACTTAGACCAGTCTGTGATATTAAAAGAAAACAAACCTCTGTTGTGATTAAGCATGTAAATGCTGTAATTTACTTTTCTGGTGTATGTTATCTTTTCTCAAATTCTGCCTCATCTACTTTTATTGTAGTTAATGACTTTCTACATTTCCCAGAATGCCTTTTGACACTTGCAGAAATGACGCCGACTTTTGGTTTTGCGTATTTGATCACACAACAAAAATAAGAGAGTGACTATTTTAAACGAAAGAAGAAAAAAAAACAAAACAAAACACTGACTCACCCCTTGGTCGAAAAACAATTCTGTGTTTTGACTGCAATGCATTCTGGCCAATTGAGGCTTCTGGAGGATTGAGAAAGCGGTTGAATTGTTGTGCTTCTTCTACAGTGTTTTTCTCCCTGTCTGACTGCTGACTGTTGGTGCTAAATGGCAGCTTGAGAGAGAAACCACCTATTTCTTCTGGACTTTTGAGAGACTGAATTTACCGATACATATACCTACTGTTTACACTTGAGGTTTTTCAATGGTCAGACATTTTCATCTTGGAAATGAAAATGTGTCAGTGTGATGCCTCTTTGTGAAAGATATGGAATCTAGAAGGCGACACCCCCC
>JAPTHA010174494.1:0-14531 GCA_029814585.1 Gymnapogon annona | reverse complement strand
GGGGGGGGGGTGTTAAAATTCGAAAATACAGCCAGTGAGCCATAACATTTAAAAAAAATTTATCTGCACCCACCAAATTCAATATATGGATCCATATGGGGGCGAGTCCCCTAAAGACATCCGAGACCAGAGTCCCTGCTCTGTCTGCACTGCCCTCAGTGAGTGCTCTCCTCTTCTCCTCCTCACTCCCTTTATTTTCATTCCTGAGTTGGTCAGACCCGTAATTGCAATATGTCATGTCATTTTGTTTGTATGGAGGGTGACAACATGTCATTAGCATTTTGGTGGAGTAAGTTTGCGGTGGAACAATGGGGGTCTCTGATGGGGGAGGTGAGCGAGTAACATGAGCCAGGGGTCACTGAGGTGGGGGTGTTGGGGGGGCACAGAGCAGTAAAGGTGTAGGGGCTGTTGGAAGTGTGCGAGGAGGTAGTGGTGGAGGGGGACATTAGTCAAAAGGATTAGCTGACCAATGGAGCAGCTGTAAGGGCATTACATCTGTTTTACAATTGCACTGAGGCTTTCATCTAGGGTTGTTAACAAACACAATAAATTCCCTGATCCCCTTTCTCCTCTCATTCCCTCTGTCCACTGATGTAGACAGGGGAGGGGGGTAAGAGAAAAGTGGAGTCAAGATACATAAAACATGTTCTGAAATGAAGCAGATACTTTAGAGAATTCAACTCCGGCTGAGCTGATGTGAAAGTTTCCAGAGGCTGCAACCACACCTCGTTGCCGATCACATCCAGACAACCAGGTGGTAAACGAGACGCCATCACACTTCAACGTGTCCAGCCAAAGGGTCGCAAACATTATTCTGCTTCCTGGTTTAGTGGAAGTGGCCAAAATGGGACCAAATGCACCAATAAACAACGTGATTTATCAGGCAGGACAACAAAATGAGAAGTGGCTGAGCGCAGGTTGACAATGGAAAGGCCTGAGCCAACGGGTCGGGGAGTCACAGAGGGATTAGGTGACCTCCGGTTTCCGCTCTGTGCTCGTCCTGTTACCAGTGAGGTGGGGGCTGTGTAGTGTGGTTGAGGGGGGGGTGACTGACATGGGGGAAGGAAAGTGCTGACCTCACACACCAGTACAATACAATGCGCTTCACATTGCACTGGAGCCCCCCCCCTTTCAAAACACACACATATACACAGCCGTGGACTCAGGAATGTCACTGAGAGGAAATATGTCGCAATGTCCCCATTACAACTACCACACAAGCTAAAAATTGCTTGGAGTTGCAGAGACTCCACTATTCTACTTATGACATTCATAAATAAGCGGAATACAATTAAACACAACAAAGTGGTTAACAACAAAACTGGAGAAAAGCCTGGAATGTTAGTGATATTACGAACCCACAAGCACAACTTGTAACCTCTAGCTCTGTGAGGTTCACATGTCAGCTAAAAGTCATGATTTCAACATTCATTTCAGTAGTTGGCTGTTCATAAACATTGGCAAGTAGATAATGTAGTATATTTAAACAAATCTTCAAAACACTCAGATATTACTGAAACCTCAACATTAACTCAAAATCATTGATAATTCCACTGCAATTGCAAATATATTTTGAGAAAAAATGAACCATATTTATTGAACTTGTACTTTTTCTACTCTTATCAGTGTTACCAGAATGCTACCAGATGACAGAAGTTCAACGGTGAGCTAAAGATCCAGAAATGGGCCTGAAGGAAAAGAAGACTGAAAACTTATTTAAATTCATTACATGACCTGTAATAGATCTTGGAACTGATGCTTATTGGATGCAAAAGGATGTTACCTAACAACAAAACAAATGAGAACAAGTTTCTTTCAACAACTGTCAACTTCTGGAAACGTGTATTGATAAACAGAAATTTTTAGGTTGTTCCCAATGTACGTTACATTTTAATGCATTGGGGTCACTACAATGGACAGCTATTTTAAAGTGGTTTCCTCTAATATGAATGAGTCTTAGTGTCACAGTTGACATGAGAATTCGTATATGAAAAGGGTTAAAATGTGAACATGTGCAAATAAAATATGGTTTCAAAGTAAGAAAAAAGAAAAAAAAATGCATGCATATCACTGGGATTCTGTTGGTTTCGGTAAATTAACTGGGGAGTCTGGTTTATTCCAACTCTATATGTAAAGTAACATGAGGGAATTACTGTTATGAGGTGGTGCTATATAACTAAAATAAGATTTGATAAATTAAAAATACTAAAGGCTCTGTATTAACACAATGGTGGATACTGAATGTTCCTTGTCCATGCCATCTCGCAACGTTTCCTCTGATCTTCTTCAGAGTAATTGTTGGCACTTTGCAGAATCCAAACATGGCTCAACATGATGGTGCATGACACCACTTAAAAGTGTCTTACGCGTCCCCCCATTATCTAACCAGCTCCCTCAAGTTCAGCCCGCCAGGCAGACGTTAACTTGGCATGAGATCAGAGCAATTTATATAGTCAAAGTAATCACAGTGACTTTGGGGAGACGAGGAAGGAGAAGAGAAGATGTAGCCAGAATGTGCGTCTAAATGAGCAGCAATGTCCGATACGACTAAGACTTACTTTTACAAAGATAATCTGCCAGGATCAAGAGCCGAGGGAAATCGGTGGAGCAGAAAATTTCTGTGCGGGGATTATCCTGCAGGAGTGAGATGATTCCATTATGTGAAATCCACCATCACTCAACTCAATCAAATCCCTGAGATCCTGAGGTAGGGTCTTGTGTTCACTTGTCTTTGGATAATACCCCATTAGATAAGACCAAATTGCACCAGACTTTGGTCATAAAAGGCTCGGGTTGGTTTTAATGAACAGGTAGAGCAGATTTCTGTCCATGAAACACATACATCTCTGGCCTTTCATGATGTGCCTTTCCTTTTGAATAACAGAACCCCCCTCCCCCAATGAGAGAATTCAACACATGACACTCATTCAAAGCAACAAGATAAAACCTGACAGCTAAGATTTACATTGTACCTTCACTAAATCTCTATTCCAAGACCGCTTTGTGAACGCCAGCTGGTTTCTGGTCTTCGTCTCTCTGCTCAGGACAGATTGGCAGCATTGTTCATATTTAGCCTCTATTTATCTTTACGAGTCAGTTGGGGAGAAATGTATTTACCAGGGAGCAAGTGGAGAGCCATACACAGTCTAAATAGTCCCATCAGGGCCGTGTGAAAGGGGATGTTTAAACTCTATTGGTGTCGTATTCATGACCCGCACACCAGCCAAAAATAACAGCCTCTATGATTTACCAGACAACAAGAAACCAACACAGGGAGAAAAAAAAAAGGTTTGTTTGTCTGTAAGTTTGTTGAACTTAGGACACATTGTGCATCTGTGTACTTCTCTAGAGTAAACTCCATTGAGGAATGAAAAAAACGGTGATGGAAATAATGTTTTCAGAAGGCAAACTATCGAATAAATAGAAGACGAGAGGTGGAAAATTGTGGTCAAAATAGACGTGCTCCTCATGGACCGACAGGATGTGGACAGACGAGTAGAGAAGAGAAGGGCAAGGGAGATGCACAAAGGCAAAGAAGCATAGAACTGGTATTTAAAAAGCACAAACACACCCAAGTCAATTACTACCCATATGGATCAGTCACCACAGCATACACTCACAACTACAACTTAGTCCCCAACCGTTTGTTACATCATCTGAGGATGAGTTTGGAGACAGAGACGCAGAGGGAAAGAGGGGGAGAAAAGATGGGATTTATGGGAACCTTTTGGCAAGAGGGATAATGACTTTACTGGAATCTAGTGGACTGTTCTTCCACCGCGATGCCATATTCTCCAGGACACCAAAACTGGACTGAACCAGCCAAATATTGTACACTGTGTGCTTTTGTTTTTTGGTTGAGGCGAATAGAAACCATAATAAGGACTTAAGCCCTGTGCAGCTGACGAGGTGCGGACTTGTTGAACACAGTTCCAAGGAAAGGCCGGGGCAGCTCCCAGTCTTTTGTGGGGCGACATAGAGCGTGTGCCTTACTATTGTGCCGAAGAGGGTTATGGGTAAGAGAGGGCATGATGGGCAGGGAGGAAAATTCTGTCAGTGTCAACAGTGAGTCACGAGTGGAAACCCACGTCTACTGCTCTCACGTTATAGACCAACCGCTTAACTGCAAAAAGTAGTTAGGATTTTTTCATGGAATTTAAATGAGGAATGTTAATTTTCACATGGAGGGCATTAAAAAGCACGACATCCCTGGTCGGTCTGAAGGCAGGGGCCAAACGGAACAACAAAGAGGGAGAACTGTTTCCACTGTGCTGTATTTATGCATATAACCATATGTTTTCCTTCACTACTGGATAGCAACATAAAATTAACCCTGCAATTTGAGACGCTCAGGTTTTATTTGGGTACTCTTAAGTCATGTTGATTCTATTACACTACACTGGAAAACACCACACATTCCATGGGGACTTCATTAGCCTACATATTAGGTGTTTTAAAGCAATTCTAGCCAGAAAATTATCAACCAAAATTGAAAATGTATATTTTCACCTGATAAATGATAAACGCAGATTGCTGATGGAGTCATTCAGAACTGTAACATCTCCATATTTCATCCATAAAGAGTTCAATCTTACATCCACATTGGCAAATATTATAACCATAGTGCAGGACAGTTGGATAAATACATGGGATGAAGGAAGGAAAACATAAAGACAAGAAAAATGACACTTCCACTAAAACTCATGCCTCCATCTCAAAAGTGTTTTTTATTGTGCTGACATCATTTGCATTCCATTTGATAACTACCACTCATATATACTGGAAGCCAAAATAGTCGGTTTTAATGGCAGCGTGTACTGCTATTCTAGAAAACAAAAGCTTGTGCTCTGTCTCTCTGTCACTGATATAATTTACAACCAGTTTATAAAGGCTTTCATATTTGCTTCTGTAAACACTTTGGTAGGTCTGTGTGGTGTAGGAGCCACTGTGTTTCGTCTTTGAAGTTGGTTTGTGCCAAAGAGGGACTCTGTACTTATAGTATGACCAACGGCGGCGGCCCCAATGTGAAGAACGTCACACACACCACCTACGGAAACCTCAACTGAAAACGTAAAGAAAAAAAAAAGATTCTAAAAAAAAAATTAAAAAAAGAAACATCCTGATGGAAATGTGGTCTGCCAAAAATACCCCGGCAGCATAAGCACTGATAAAGACGTGGAGACAAAAAGCAGATACAGTCACAAATTTCCCCTTTTAACAACTTCCAAAGAAGCCCAGGAGTCATAAAACTCACGGACTAGATCAGTGGACATGTAAACCGTTCAACCACAGTAAGAAAAAAAAGAGACACCACAAGTGGAGTTTTGTGGTCTTATTGCCGAACAGCCCAGAATATGTGAAAGACGCGGGGAGAATGATTAACAGTGTGTGTGTATGAGATTCCGCTTAAAGCCCTTCCAACCATTCATCTCGGCCCTGCAGCCGCAATCCCGTGATTTATTTCCGCCTTCATCCACAACTGCCCTCATACGTCTGCAACTTCTCATTTGGCTTCATCCCGGTAGTTTTTTGAGGGGGGGGGGTTTCTTTGTTAGTCGTTTTTATGCGAGGGCCTGACCCGGACCTGTTCTCCCCCCCTGGGAATTCCACAGGTCTGGAGTAATGTTGGGAGGCTCCTGCTCAGCAAACTGATCAGGAATGTACCAACCAAGGGGGAAGAGGAGGCGGGAGGTGGGCTTCTCCCAACTCACAGGGAAACACAGCGTTTCATTGTTCTCTTACCTTTACATTCCACTCCTCACCTCTTTCTGTTTTAAAATCACACCCCTGCACGAAACACAGCCTCCGTGCTGCTTTTGTAGAACTTTTCTCTCGTTCCTTCCTGACCCTCCTTCTGCTGCTGTCTTCTTCTCCTCCCTAATTGTCTTACCTGGAACTTTCCCGCAACTAGAAATGATGTACTGACAGAAAACTTCATCACGTTTATCCGACTGTTACCAATGAGCGAGGTAAAAGTAAGTGGGAATGACAATCTATAATGAATCATGTGGATTTACAGCTGGAGGTCGAGGCGTGCGTTCAAAGGTGATATTTAGAGTATTTGTGGATGACTAAGTGTGCTTTTCCGTGCCAGAATAAGCAGCAGTGGAATCATAAGACATTTTGTCATTGAACAGATCCCAACAGGTCGCTGCACGTCCGCCTGTGTTGTATACTCACATACGCTACCAGAGTCACACAATACACCCAAAGCCGAGGCTCAGGGCGCTCGTGAAAACACAACAGGAGGTGATGAAGAGGCAGACAGGGGTACATGCAGTCAGCAGGAGCCACTAACAAGGCCCGGGCCTCTGCTTCATTTACTGCGATGCTTCAGATCAACAAAGTGAAGAGCGACTCAAAAGCTCACCCCTTCACTCCACCACCCCCCACCCCCCACCTCGCCCCAAGCAGCCTTGAAGATGCTAATCCATCAGCGTACAGTAGCCTCCCATCCTCTTTGATCACTTTCAGTAACTTTGACAGCCTATCCCACAACAATAAAGGCCTTCTTTTCAGGACTTGAAACACAACTGCTGTGATTACAAAGCCAACAGGCCTGAATTGCGCCTGCGCAGGAGAACACGCTGATATAGAGATAAGAGAACAGATGATAATGAGAGAGAAGGAAGTCACCTGATGCAACAGGCTGTAAGTTATAACCGGACACACCGTGTTGTGAGACGTGGAGGGTTGGAGAACGACTTCAACACTGAATAACCTTTGAACATTCAGCCTTCTCATGAAATCCAAACTGAAACTTCATGGATTTTTTTTTCCCACCTTGGTTTAGGCTTATTATAGCAGACGAACAAAATGTAATTCTTAGAAAAGGAACATTGGCATGTTGCTAAAACTGAACCTAAACTACATGACTTCAAAAATGGTTCGAATGTGATCCCAAGCTAAAAACCTGGTGTACTTTCAGACATTAGTGTTTCAAAGTCAGATCTTAAAGCTTCCCTGGTGTATTTTTTCTAGTTCAAGTTCAACTAAAAAGCCACAAAACCAAGTGTTGAAATAAATTGATGATTCAGCTTGACTGAGATACAGACACTTCCCAGAAAGAGGATTTTTACCACTGCCATCTTCAACTTTTAAGTACAAACAAAAACTCAAGGCCTGCCCACTCTTTTCTACATGTTAAAATCCAAGTTTGAAAGTGTGGGCACATTTTATAACTTTTTTAGGTATCGATTCAAGGTCAGGGATGATGCTGGGACATGTAGACCTGAACATTCCTTCCATTGCTGAGGAGCTGTGCTCGCCACGGGGAGAATTCCACTCAACAATGATAATAACACCTATGATAAATACTGTATGTGCAATCCTCCCAAGGCTTGTTACACAACACATGGCAATTATGATACAGGTTAATGGTGACTAATTCTCAGTGGTCGCTATAGAAACAAACTGTCACGGGAACTTTGTCCTTGGTTTACACCCAGACGGAATCAAATACCTGTGGGAAGAAAGACCTAATCATATACAAAAGACTTAAGCCCAGCCCTTACCTTGACATTCATTTCCGACGGCCTCATACCCTGGTTTACACTGGCACTGTCCGACTGGCACCACCCACTCCCCGTCTACGGTGCAGTAGATCCGCGGGACGTCGTCGCTGATGGCATTTTTCACACACACGCCGCTAACTTCCCTCAGTGCTTGGTTCTCACCTCCCGCCACAGTCTCAGGGAACGACGCAAGGCTCTTCACCGTGGATGGGCACGTTTTATAGTAGACCCTGACGGAGAGCAGAGCGACACAGGCCCCGATGTCCTGAAAGGCTAAATAGAAACCTTTCCGAGAGAGGCTCTCCACCACCCGCGTCTCGGTGTTGATCCGTAGTTCATTTTTGCTGGTGATTTCATCCGGAGCTATCGTGGCCACTTTCTTAAACTGCCCCTTACGGAAGGTGGTGCCCACATCTGCGTCTGATTCTGATGTGAACAGGTTGAAGGTTTCCTTACAGGTCAGTGAGGTGCCATCAAATGAGTTGCAGTCACGCACGACAAACTGGAGTTCCACAAAGACCCGTGAGGCGGTTGGACGCCGTTGGATGAAAGTGGTGCGGAGCCAGTTGTCCTGCTCTCGTTCTCCAACATTGCAGACGGAGTAGGTGTAGAACTGAGAGCCATTCAGGGTTCTCTGGACGACTTCCCACTGAAAGAAATCCGCACAAACCCCACATAAGGTTTGAAGTTAAAAAAGTAACTTCTGGGGAACCCCTAGACTGAGCTGCACCATGGCAACAATAAAAGGACTACTGCTGCACATCAATCACTTTAATCTTAATTTACAAATGATCAGTATGGATTTACTAGTCTACAGATGACTTATTATTCTCCCTCTGTATTTCAACTTCCCCTCAAGTAACCCATTTCTGCCACAGTTCTACCTTTTATTTGATTTTTGATGTTTCATAAGACAATATTACATTATATACACTACTAAACGACATTCCCGACCAACGCCAGAGACAACAGACAAAAAACAAAAACTCACAATATAAAAAAAAAAAAAAAACACAAAACAGTTACAGTGAAGACAAAAAAAAGAGAATGAAAAAACAGCATAAAACAAAAGCAAAGAGCCCTACTTTATAGGCTCTGCACACCATCACAACACAGTTAACTTCAAGGACTTAGTTTCAGTGCATTTCTGAATTTACAAAGATAACAAACTATCTTTAGTTTAGTCTTCCTCCCACACAGTGCAGCTTCAATACTCAATGCCACCACAAACATCTCTGAAAAGAGTCACCTATGTATGCCTTAACATTCAAATTGGTTGCTGAGGAGTAAGCGGCCCCCAGAAAGGCAGAGGCTGTGGTTTTGCTCTCTGCATGTTGCCACTGTGCTATTAATTAAAGGAATGTGCATTGTTGGCTGAGCTCCGTATAAACCTGAAGTACAACAGCAGACCCAACACCTCTGTTAACCAGCTGGTGAAAGAGGGGGTTTAAAACTTTAAATTAAACTTATGCTATGTGTTGGTGTATATACATTTAGATTTTTTTGTATGCTGAATCCAATGCTTGTTATAGTTAAAAGTGAAACAAAAGTGATTACTTCAGATTTGCTTGAGAAAGACATAGAAGTCACTGCAGCAGCAGCAGCGCGCCCACACATGCCTTTGACCCATCAGCACATGAAATGAGGCCCATCTACAGTGAATTTGCATGAGTCTGACTGGTCAATTACTTTGAAACCGCAATACAGAATAAGGCGCACATGCCTGCTGTATACAAGCAAAGAGATAACCGCAGCATTTGGGTGTAATAATGGAGCCATTTTCTCGAGACATCTCTCTGCACAGACATTAACCCCGTTTTTAAGGAAAGGTAACTGACTGATTGGCCACATCTAAAACTCCTCCCATCTCAAAGAGGTACCACATGCTGCAAACTTTAAAAAGTTAATTGCACTCTAACATACAATTCTAGAGCTGAAGCCTTGAAACCGCAAGAAGCCACAAGTATTCCCAGTTCAGAGCTAGCAGCTATTCTGTCTGTGGAAGTTTTGGTGGAGCCCAGACATGCTCTGCAAGGCAACCTCTGGATAGGACCCTCCGACTCCTCCACAGATCTACACTCAGCATCGAGGTCTGTACAGACCTGACAAGTATCCACCAGGGCCCTTCTCAACAACCAACCACACAAGTTAAACAGTCAATATTTTGAAAGGCAGAAGTTCTCAGTTCAGATCAGCCACGTAGTCCTCCTGCTGCAGTGTCTCCAGTACAGATTTTAACCTTAAGGCAAATTCCAAGTAGGAGCTGGAGGAGAAGCTGGAGCAGAACTCACCCCTGACTTCTCTCCCTGATCCACGGGCCATGTCAACCAGCCTAGTTCACCTCCTGTGGCCCTCATATCCAAAAGTACCTCTGCGGGAACACAACAACACCATTAGTACAGTTGGGAAAGAAACTTTAGTAAACACAGTTTGGTGTCAGGAAAAAAATGACCTTACTTCTCGTTGAAACGAGTTTGAAAACATTAATGTTCGACTGTACTGAACACTGGGTCCTTTGGACTAATAGTCTGGCTGATCACTGACAACTGTAGCTGTAAATAATACCATCTCCTGGAAACATTAACTGTTATTCCCAGAACGAATTGACATATCAGGAGTTTTGGGAAAAAAGGTCGTATTTGTGCAACTTTTTTCCCACAAATTCACCTGCTGCTGTTTTAAGGAGAGCACATGTACTACACTGTCAAGAAATAAGACAAAACCATGTATCAAGAGGTGATATTATTGAGTGATCTCAAAATAACTGAATGAACTAGAAGTGTCATCAGGAAAAGCATGTCGCTGTGTTAAAAGTTTGTGACGGGAGGATCCACGCCTGAAACGCGTGGTTCAGCCGTTCAACAGAATTCACGTGAGAAACTTTTTTTTTTTTTTTAGGTAAAACAATATACAAAGTTGCTCACCTTCTTTGGTTTGTAAAGTGATGAATATACCGTTGATGAGGACGTATGTGAATAATAAGGGTCTGAGTCCTCCGAAAGAATCCATTTGTCCAACTTTTCCTCCGTCCGTCCGTGCGTGCGTGCGCGCTCCTGGCTTTGGCTGGGACTCTGAAGGAGCGCACATCTCTGCAGCTGATTCACAAACGGCCCGAGCACGTCACGGACTCCGCCTGCTGGAATGTGTGTGTGAGAGTGGGTGTGTGTTGTGCGTGGGGCGGTGGTGCAAAGGAAACGGTGGCACATGAGAAACTTTTGAAACCTTCAGGATCCGTCGGAAATATCACAACCGCGTCAGGAGCGAACATGGTGCAGACAGGGAGAAACTGGCGTGTGGTGGTTGAACCAGGTCCCAGAAGGTCCACAAGGTCTGGTCGCCAGGATCTGGGCAACAGGGTCTGTTCCACTGACTGGTCTACGGGGCCTGGTCCATAGTATCTGGTTCATAGTGTCCAATCCACAGAGTCTGGTCCACAGGGTCAAAAGTGCTTGAAGTAATTCATGATTTGTCATTTATCCTGGAAGTTATCAATATTAACTGATTTTGGCCATTTCATCCAGCCCTACACGAACACATGAAAGTGGATTTAATACTACTTCTGGAGAGCTCCGTCATATCACATTAAGTTCATGAACCATATAATTAGGATAATATTGCAAACAGATGCCGACATCTTCCTCACTCTTTGCATTTACTTCAAAGTGTCTGGGACATTTCAGCAAGAGGAACGACAAATAATACAACTTACAGTACATGGCAGGCAGTTCTGACAATGAAGACATTTAACAAACAAAAGTGTGATACAGGCTCTAATAATGTGTGATCAATTAATTAACAATAACACAGTAACTGAATTAAAGGATGAGCAAATGAACTGGTACTGTAGCTCGTCCTTTTTAAAAGGAAAAGTCCTGGAGTTTCCAGTGGGTACTTTAAGACGCTGTAGCGTTGGTCACAGTGTTGCCTACCTGGCTATCACACAGCCTGCAGGGCGACACCATCATTTGCATAAAGATATTGATTCAGAATTGTTTGCTGTGTTGAATAGCCTGAGGAGGGTAAAAGGAGCAGGAGCTGCTTTACTTGACGTCTCTTTGTTCTGAGCGTCTGCGCATGCAGAGGTGGAATCAATGTGACAAGCGGAGAGAAATGTATTCATATCAGCATAATAGCAACTGTGAATACCAAAATGCAACAGTACAGCTGGCCTACTGATAGCTCGTCATAATTTATGGGAAATATTCCAAAAATGTTGCACCCTGCCAGCCCTTTAGATACACAGTGGTCTAGTTATGAACAAAAAAAAGTTTAATCTAGTTCTCAGTGCTGGGAGGGTATGTGGGAGTGGGAGAGGGGGAGTCCAGTATAAATGTGGGGAATTAGGAAAAGCCCTTTACCTAGCAACTGATGCAGAAAGGAATCCAGTCAGATGCTTCATCTGACATTATTTGTTGCACGGCGTTACCAGGGCATAGTCTTGTGCAACTGTTATGGTGATGATAAGGGGTCTGCTGTGAAGCAAGCTTTACATCTTGCTTCACAGCCCCCCACCCCATGCTTAGTGAATGCGGCTGTATCCACGGGGACCTAAAGGCTGTACCTGTTCCTCTGTGTGTTTACCTTTGAGCACTGGCCGTGTCCTCACAATACATGATTACAGTAGAGTGTGTGATTGATTGGACACGGGTGTCACACACCTGTGACGCTGACACTGCGGGAAAAGAGGGGGGCCCTCTGCTGCGTGGGACACGGCCTGTAACCCAGACCCCTCCTTCTGTCCTCCCCCCTATCCTTGGCTCTCTGGTGTCTCCAGTTTCACAAAGACCCCCACAGACCGCCAAAGAACACCAAGAGCATTAGAAGCCCACGTTTCAAGCACACACCCATGCCTCCACAGTCGTCTCACACTCCACAGACCTTTGTCTTGGACTGTAAAAAGAGGTGGACATAACCTCTAAACATTACTCCCTCATGGACTGGTACGTGGAGGCACCAGTCTAGAGCCATAACAGACCATATTCACCAAAATAAGGCTACTAATGAAAACCAGACCATGGCTCATCTTTTAGAATAGAGAACAGAATAGAATAGACTTTATTGTCATTGCTTCACAACGAAATTGGATATTAGTATTATATATTATATACATATCTGTTAGTATTATATTAGTAATATAATTATATAACTAATATTATATTAGTATAATAATATTATACTATAGTATATACTCATATACTAATTAGATATTGTATTAGTAATATTTTCAACCTATATGATGGTGTGGTGTTCCACATATACAGTCATTGAAAAAAGTGTTCCATCACCCTGTCATTTCTTCCATTTCTTCATTTTAATAGCTGATCCAAATAAAGGTACATTAGTTTGGACTAATATATTGATGACAACAAATAAAGCTCATAAGAGTTTAATTTCAGAGCTGATATCTTTCCATTTCCCATGTTTTCCTTGATAAAAGCCTGAATTACTTAAGTTCTTTTTTCAGTAGGTATGGCATTGTACTGCCATAAACAGTGGTCCGTATTATTTTTTCTGCCTGTTATATGATACAGGAGTTACACGATTGCATAGCCATTGAAGAAAACAAAGTGGTGTAATTTTTTTTCATGACTGGATGTTGGTTTTGTGTCCATTTATCCAATAAATGTATAAATGTTCCACTGATAGAACCTGTAAAGTCCATGTATTATCATGTGCAGCCAGTGTCTGAAGTAGCTCTTGATACTAATATTAATTTGGATTTAAAACCATTCTACCATTAATTCACACATTTCACATTTGGATCCAGACTGTATCTGGGAAACAACAACCAACCAGCATTTAGGAATGGATCAGTCTCTATCATCGATTCAAATATGGTAAAGTTTAATTCCTTTTTTTTGATGGGTCGATCAGTGTTTATGATTAGTGATTACATCTGTGATTGGTCATTGTACCTATCAATCAACCCTTTCTTTATTTTTTGGGTCCTGGAGGCTGGCACTTGGTCTTCCTACACCTTGTCTTCATTATGAGCAGAAGCGGAGGTCATGTTCACAGTAATGGGATAATGTTAATGATAGGATGAATAGAGGTGGAAGGGGTGGTGGTGGTCAGGAGGAAAATCTTCAATCTGGACTCTTTTGCATGTTGATATGAAACGATAAGACGTACCTCAGGGGTCTGCATGTGTATTATTCGACCTGGTAAGCCTGTTGAATATGCATTGTTCTTTGTAGTGCTGCAGTAAAAGCTAATGCAGTGTAAACTGAGAACTAAAGTGGATTTGGGTGTGCGGTCGAGGGCTTTAAGAGGACGAGATTGGGGATGGGGGTGTTGAGGAATGGGTGGGGGGTGATAGGAGGGCAGCCAGGCACAGGTGTAGGGCAACTCCAACAGCAGTGGTGAACAGGCAAACAGCAGGCCCATTGTTTCTGCATGCACGCACGCACACACGCACACACACACACACACACAGCCTAACAAGTGTGGCCTGGGCCAGCATGTGTGAGAACAGGATATAGCTCATCTGTTAGTCTGATTACCCTTTCAGCCTGGTGCTTCCATCTCCTGCAGATACCCACCCTCCCTTCCAACAACACCTGATCCTGCTGATCCATCTACGTATAAGACCTGGCATGAGAAAGTATCTCTATGCGCCTTGTCAGATTTAGTGCTACTTGATAAGGAGGATGATGGGGGGGGGGGTTCCAGGGAGAAACAGGATCAAGGGCTGAAGTGTAAATGATGTGGGAGCCAGTGACACAAATCACTCCACCTGGATCATATGTTAAAAGATAACAATCATTGCACATATTCATAAGAAACCTCCTCCATCTAATGTGGTTCAAACCGCATCGGTCACTGCAGAAACATCACACACGGCAAAAAGTACACACACAAGACCGACATGTGTAAGTTGTATATATGAATCCAAATGTGTGTATGTGGTCATGAACAAATGTTGGTGGTAATGTGGCCCTGTGTGTGGTGTGTGTGTGTGTGTGTGTGTGTGTGTGTGTGTGTGTGTGTGTGTGTGTGTGTGTGTGTGTGTGTGTG
>JAPTHA010174469.1:0-14536 GCA_029814585.1 Gymnapogon annona | reverse complement strand
GTCTAAGTCTAACATGTTGCACCTTTGAGTTATGAGTGCAATTAGGGTCCGACCCCTGCTCCTTTGTGCTTAAGCGTTAGTTTCATAAAGTTCTTCTCAGAGGTTTCTTGTCATTCGTCACATGAGCTTTTTATTTTGTCACCCTGTCAACATGATCTGATTATGTTCTCCATCTAAGGCACCGGTGTCAAACTTGGAGGCTCGAGACCCTGCAGGTTTTCTTTCCAGCCGGTCACTAAAGCAGGTGATTTTAATGATCAACGCCTTCTTCAACTTGAGGGAAGGAGCTCATCAGTGAAATGACCTGCTGGAGAGACTGGTTGAAAAGAAAACCTGCAGGGTCTCGGCCCTCCATGGCATAAATTTGACACCCCTGAGAAATCCTTGTCTCGTCTCCAAAGTCCAAAGAGTGTTCGCTGTTAAAATGTGACACAGGGAAATTAACAGTGGTGTGACTGAGTGTGGAGTGTTGAAGGCTCATATTTGGGAGATGCTGATGGTTTGGGGACCTCAGCCAGGATGCCGTTGTCTCGGCTGCTGCCAAGTTAAGCTTGTGGAAGTAACTCATAGTAACTGAATTTAAGCAATGCTCAAATGTTCCTTGATCAATATGTCTTCATTTTGGCTGCGTATCTGGGGCACTGCACCAGCTAATCGTGTAATGATATCTGCAGGAGATTGGTTTGAGATGGTAAAACCTCAGGACCATCTGTCTATCTTTGATGTTGGCATCGTCCCCTGACAAACCACTGCTGCAGCCGGTGCCATTCCTTGAGGCACGGTGGTAATTGGGTTAGAGAGAAGAGAGGAGGTGCCATCAAGCCCAGGTTTGCCTCACCCTCGCAGGGGCCCACAAGTCTGTTCTTGATGATGTGCAAGACACAGGAGACAAAAACATCCCACGATGGCGGAGTTGAGAGAACAGACCAGTGGAGAAGAGGCTGACAACACCCTTCCTTTCAGTATCTACAGCACTTTTCGTCAATGAAGCGGAAACGTTAGTGAGGTAGCTCAAACAAGTCATCTTTCCTTTTGCTTTGATCACCATTTCCTCCTAGGAGGCTTTGATGCATAATAATCAATCTCTCCCCACTGAATACACAAAAGCAATACGGCAGTTATTGGAGATGACGAGATGTATTCTGTAGTGACATTAAAATCCAAGTGATGGGCAGGTCCAGCCTCTCCATGTTCAGCTGCATCCATTACAACACACCCAGATGGTTCTTTAGCCTAGTCATTAGAACTGTTAAATGGATAATGCACGCAAGTGTGTGCGTGTGTCTGTGTGCAAGTGTGCGCGCGCACACATAGAGGCACTTTACAGCCAAATGATGCATCACATCTTAATCAGCTTAGTTTTGATTTAAAAGAATTTTCTTCTCCTTTCATGTCATCGTTCTGTAACACCCGCCATCTGCTCCTAATGCAGCTTCTCTTGGGAGAAAGCATGTTCCAAACCTTTGCCAAAGCGTGGAATATGCACGTTTCATACGTCGCTCAAAATTACACTCACATCCAAGCCCTGTTCCTCGGGTGTTCCTTTGCTCACATGTAATCAGTGCGTACAAAAGGCCCTTGACCTTTCAAGATGCATGGATTTGCTGTCACGGCTGGAGGAATAACAGAAGATTTTTTATAGCACTGCTGTGTATCATTAACCCCCTCCTTCCCCCTCCTTTCACTGTGGGCCTGCTGTCACCCACACTCTGCACTTACTGCAAACCTGACGTCCCTATTACCTGTGGTGGGTCTCTCCTTTAGCGTCAGTCTGCTGACAGCCTTTTAGGGCCAAGGAGTGTTAGTGTGACAACAGGAGGACTAAGTGAACAGACCTGCTATGAAAAGAGAGAGGAGGCAGAGCAGGGAAATGCGCCCAGGGACCGTGAGCTTACAGAACCCTTAGAAATCGCACAGAAGCCCAACCTGCCGGCAGAGTGAAAGCAGCACATTCACCGGCGCAGCTGTGTGTAAAATTGAGCTGCATTAAGGTATTTTTCTCAGAGCATCATCCTTCCAAAACTGGCGTGGTACTATAAAAACAGTTCTGTTCCTGCTGGGTGACAGATTTCCAATGCCGGCAATAAAGCCTTGTTACTTCCAACTCGCAGGTACAGGTAATGAAATTTGTGGGGCTAGGCTGACGTGCGGAGAGAAAATCTCATCTCCCAGTGCCACAGGGCAGCAGGCAGCTCCACATACTTGTAATGTGCTTTGTTGCTCTCTCTCCCTTGAGGCATTGCTCTTCCTCAGGATAGGGACCTGCAGAGGAGATGTCAGCCGCACTGGCCTTTGTCACACACAGTTATCCCTTACTTCACATGCCAGTTATCATCCTCTAATCGCCTTTTAATGAAATTGAATGAAGTGTGAGGTAACTGGGGGACGCTCCTTAAATTGCATCACAGGCAAAAGATGTGTTTAATACTGGCAAACACTGTTAATGCAGCTGATTAGCCAACATGGAAATCAATAGATAGAAAACCATGAATACCGCAGTATGTGTTTTAAGGGACTGATCGCGATTCACAATGGACTGATTCTAATGTCAACAAATTCACATTCAGTGCTTGCAACCAAATTTGCAAATAAATCTTATGTCCTTCCACCTCAAAGGAGCTGAAAGCCAACCAAGCATTGTGTCTCCAAAGATTTAAACTGTAACCATCAAACCCCTTGAATTATTGAAGTGGTGTCCATGCAGCCATGCTTTGTGGTCTAATATTCTCTGAGCATATTTCAGAATGAACTGAAGTGTCCCTTTCTGTCCCTGGAACGTGCGCTATCTGCGCGTGACAGCTGGCTGTAACTTGGTGAGGGCTTATGAAGGCAATTTGCTTCACCACCTGCTCTAGGAGTTTGCACTTGAGAATTGTCTTTGTTTCTTTCACAGCTTTCAAATGCTCAAACACAATAACACACAGTATTCCAACCAGGGCCTCAATTCTTAGTCCGAACAATTAAAATAATACACGCTATATCATCAAATTACAAAAAGAACAAGTCTATTTATCAAAAAGTTATCCCCAAAAAAATGTAATTAAAATTTTAAAATGAAACAATAAAAATGTAAGAATAGGGAATTAAAAATTACTTGAAAAGATTTATAAAAAATAATCAAAAGATAAAATAACTTTAAAAATATCTACAAAAACAAAAAAAAAACCTTAAAAAACTGTTAAAATTTAACAAAAGTTTAAAATAATTTAATTTTTTAAAAAATAAAATAATCTTTACGCAATCTTTAATAAAATAAATATATTAAGTAAAAATAAATAAAAAAATTAATTAAAACCAACACAGAGAGAATAAAAAGGGTTGCTGTGAGGGTTAGGGGTTTAGGGGGTTAAGGTGAGGGTTAAAATATACAAAAAAATAAAAAAGGACAAAAGCTTGAACACTTAGATCTAGGCACCACTGTCACGTCAAAACCTAAACATCAATACTTGATTCATGAACTTTTCAATAAAATATTCAAGCCATGACCCCTGCTGTGGAAAAAGAAAAGATGACATTTATGAATGTGCATTTGCTCCGTGTTACCAGCTGGGCCTCAAAAGCGTGGGAATAACCATGTTAGGGTCTTCTCGTGTTACCACCATATTGCAACGCTGTCACCGTTTCCCTCTCTGCCCTGAGCCCAATAGATTGTGATGATTATTGTAGCTTAAAAGCTCCAGCACTCCCTTCCTACTTTCTTCTCCATTAATGAAAACCAATTACAGTTTAAAGCAAAGGCAGTGGTGTCAAATTCATGACTGGATGTATTGAACCGTCTTAATATATGAAGCTCATTTTGCTTATAACGCACATGTAACCGCGAGAGAGAGAGAGGGAGAGAGGGAGGGGTGAGATTAAAGGTTTCCGGCTCGGAAAATTGATATTTTGTTGAGACGATCCACTTGTACGTGCACGTGATACTGTAGACTTAGCACAAACGCTAAACGTACTTGCGCTTTCTCAAGCTGTAAAGGCAGTTTGAAGCTTGATTAAGTCGCCCTCTGATACACCAAGGTCCAGGTTCAGCAGTTTCCCCATGTGAAGGTTTTTTTTTATTTATTTTTTTCTCACTCAGTTTGATGAAAGTAATCACGGCTTTGTTATGGATTTGGCCTCTGCCGTATGAGTTATTGACAGAACAATTGGAGTGGAAATGGGAGCCGGCACACAACAAGGTCTCCCACAAGGACATTTTCAGTTGTTTTCAAGCCGACGGGGCACAAACAGGGAAATCAGCCTCCGATTATCTAATTCATTCATGTTATGTCAAAGAGCGCAGCCTTCCAACATTAAAAAAAAAAAAAAAAAAAAAAAGTGAGCACATTTTTTTGCAATGGTCATTAGACTCCAATGGACCAACGAGGAAAAAAGAAGGACAGTGGGTTTTGATGTTTGATCCAATTATATTTCAGTGTTGCTGATTATTTTGGGGCAAAGTCGCAGCCTGTAGGAAGGTTGGAGGTGGAGTATGAGTGCAGGTTCACGCTCTGAAGCAAAGCCAAACGCCTCCCAGGGTTGTTTAGTCAGAGTAGCTGGACACGGTGATTAACATTTGGGTCTGGGTGAGTCATCCTCGCTTCAACCTCAGCTCAGAGACAATTACAGAGAATCACACCGCTGCACTGGCCATCCCCGATCGATCATTACCTGTGGCTCAACAGGGCACACACATGGCACTGTGTGTCTCCTCTCCGCCTCTGAGTCAGAACTTCTATTTAAAGGCTAACTCATTTCTATCTATCAACCTAGTAAACAATACAGATGGGTGTTTTGGCAGATGGCACCGCAATTACAGTGCATTTGTAAGGTTGTATGACAGCCAGCGCTGCGGCGTATTATCCCCTCTGTCTTAGTCAGAGGTTATTAACAGCCATCTCGTCTGCCGTGTTTGAATATATGAGATTAGGGTCTTTGTTAGTTCTTCTTTCTTTTAGATTCTCTAGTTTTTTTGGGGGGGGGAAAGAAATGCTGGTTTAATGTCGCATTCAAACACCAGACTATGAAATATCTTGTAATCAGTAATCAGAAACGCTCAGCTTGTTTTCATCTGTTCTATTCAACGTTTTTAGAACAGCCTTATCTGCCAACACGAAGATAAAATGTACAAAAAAAAAAAAGGGGACTTTTCTTTGATGACTGGGGTTGTTTCTGTGAAAGTGGCACCAGGGGAGGAGAACCGTAGACAAGATATCCAGATGTGTGACTTTAAAGTTAAATAGAAAGTTGAAGGAAATTAAAAAAAAAAAAGAAAGAATGGGCAGAGCAATGAGTTTCCACACGCAGGATCAGAAAATGACAGTGACGTACCAGCTGAGGCGTAAGACCTGTGGGCGTAAAAATCCATTTATAACAGATATTCTAACAATATTTCACAGTTATTAAATCATCATCAGGATCCATTTATTCCGCGTTTTCATTTAGAAGCACATTCTTCCCAAGGATTGTTGTGACAATGGCGAAATATTTAATGTTCTTCAAGGATGTTATTTCCAGGATAGATGAACCACCCCCCCCCTGCATCCTTAATGCTCAATCAACTATTAAATTTTCTGAACTGAGTAAAAACAGGCAGCTCGTTCTGCACATGCTGCACACACAAATGATTTGGTTATCCACTTTAATGACCTGCACTCATCAGCCTTGGATGCTACTGCACCCTTGAAACTCGATCAGTTGGCAAAGTTCATCCATCTCTGTTGCTTAATAGTGCAACACGGGTCATAAAAACAGCTTAATGTAATTAGAAACTAAACCCATTGCTAATAATTTTTGATATGGTGGGTGGTGGAGACTCATTAATAATAAGGAATATAAATTTTTACTTAAAAGATACAGAGCATTCACCGTGTTGTTTCTTAGACTTATTAGGTGTGTGGGTCATTATCGCATTCATTTTATTATCTCTGCTCTTTGTGTTTTTTTCCTCCTTGCAGATGCTTTGTAGGTATTTCAAGTGAAAGTCGGAGGCTGTTTGCAGTTGATTCGGTCGAGTGTGAGCAGCATTACATGAAACCAAGAATGAGCAGCATCAAATCTGGAGCATATACACAAAGTTTATTTAAAATGTCTATTGAACAATGAAAACAAGTGTCAGCAAATGGCTAGAGGAATATGCAAGGTCATAATTTGAGTGTTTTAATGACGGCATGCAATGAGGATGGGTGTGCGGGTGTCAATAGAGGACAGGGCGCTCCGAGGGTCTCTGCAAATGCATGTGGCGGCATTTGGTTTTAAAGACGTTGTCACTGATTCATTGTGCAAACACTACCACCAGGCTACGGTTAGCCCATCATGTCACTGGTGTTAAACTTGTCAAAACATCATCCCAAGGGAGCAAACACCAGCAGTTTTTAGCACATTCATGTCAGAGCTGGTTCCTGTAGTGCTTTACTATTTATGACACGTGATGACAAAAGTTTCCCCGTGTCATCATGAACACATAAACTGAGGAACAGTTTCCACTCTAATGTTGTTGCATATCAATCCTAAGACAGTTAATGGAAATCGGGTCCAATGTGGAAATCCTCTCCAAGTCAATTGCTGTAATTTTATACATATTTGCAATATTTTTACATCATCCACTTTATAAGAGTGTGGCGGTGAGCTCTTAGGATCCTGCAGAGATGTTGAGATTATTCACTGTGCAGTAGGAGGTATTTAAGGCGTGCTCCCTCTCTAGTGTGATTCCGAGGAGCCTATTCAGTCTAATAAATAGGAGGCTCAGGGGGTTTGGATGGCATTTAGAAGTGGGGCACAGTGGTGGCAGCTCACTACCCTTGTGTAACTTTACATTAATATCAACCTACATATCCTTACTGAGCTCAACACAGAGTAACGTCAGAGGGGAAAAAAGCACATTAACACTAGCTGCATCGTTAAACAGGCAGCACTGTGGACACTGGGAGAAAGACTGGAGGAGACACTAGCAGAGGAAGGAGTCTCCCCACTCGAGGAAAAGCCTTTCATTTCAGTCGCACAGATTCTCTGCAGAAGGGATGAATAATCCCGTCAACACAGTGCGCAGGCTGCCAAAAAGCTGTGAATTATTATCCAATTACAGACTTGTTTTTCAGTGGACTTCCAGGATTTTCATATGTTTGTCCTTCTGCTTAACTGGAAAGAAGAGATGGTCCCTCACAGACCGGAGCTGGTTATATAAGAGACGGAGCTTCGCGCTGTTTCTGTTGTTTCATCCTATTGACCCAACTAGGGAAGCAACCCACACTGGCACTTAGCATACAGGAACACAGGCTTCAGCGTGACCCTCATACCGGCGCCTCTGATAAAGGCTCCCATGGTGCAAGTGGAGCCACTGTTGAAACAGTCATATATGATAAAGCACAGGGTGAACACGCCATCACAACAGAGGAGAGGAGATACCCAGAGCATTCACATGCACCGGGCTATTTTAAGTGCACATAGCAACTGCAAACACTGGCCTACAGACCTCAAATGGAGGCCAGTCTGAAAAAAAGGAGATGTATTGTTTGCTTTCCGTGGACCCCATGGGCTCTTAAAGGAGACACAGTGACTCATGGATTCTAGCAGGAGGACGCACATGGAAGCTACTGTGTCTTTTAACAAAATAAAAAGCTTTTCGGCCTCTTCAACCCCTAAAACCCAACCAGCTGTCAATCCCTGTTATGGAGACGCAAGAAAATGCATTTAGTAATCCATCTTCAATCACTCAACAGATGTTAGATTTCACCTTTAGTCATGAGATTACAGTACTTTCTATTCCAAGATGGCTATATTTAAATTACTAAACCATCTTAAACCCAGCCATCTGATATACTCCTTTAGTGTATCGCACTGCCAGATTCTTCTCCTCTGTGGCATCACCTCTCTGTGTGTAATAGATCCTGTCAAAAAAGATTATTTGTCTCATATCTTAGTATCCAAGAGGACATCTCACAAAACTGAATGTCTACTTTACATTGGCCTCACACACATTCACACACCAGTGGGCGACTGCTGCCCAGGTTCCACTGGGTTCAGTGTCTTGCTCAGGGACATTTTGACAGGTGAACAGTCAGAGCCAGGATTCGAACCGCCAACCCTTCGGCCATTGGATGACACCCTCTACCGACTGAGCCACAGCCGCAGGATCTGACCCCAAAGGGAAAAAAAATTAAACGTTAAGGGTATTACACTGTTGTGTTTTTACATCCTTCCCTCTAGTGTCCCTTCTCGCATTTAGAAGTGCATACGTGGATAAAAATACCAAGTAATGATAAAAAATGGGCTGAGTATGAATAAATGAGTAGGGTGGATGATGTCTTAGAGGACCAGATATTTTTTCAGAAATGGAATACTTGAAATGAGATTCAATTATTAATTTTGTGAGAAGCAGAAGAAACGTTGGAATACACAGAGGGATGGATGTAGGGGGTGCAAAAAGAAAAGTAGTAAAAGAAATAATAGGACTAAGAGTCTGAGGAGACACTGCTGGTCCTGTGGGGGGGGGGGGCGCACCGTAGGTTTTTCAGATTAACGTGAACATAATCAAACTGACCAACTGACAAGTTCCTAACCCGACACGTTATCATCTTGGATCTTTTTCAGAGCACTACGAAACAATCAAACCCGGAAAATCTTTTTAGTGCATTGAGCTGGAAAAGAACAGAGTTGTAACTGTCAAGCCAATGGTATTTTCAGCCAATACATTACTGATGCTGCTGTTCTCGCCCCAAAGGCCATTGGCTCTGAGTCGTGCCTCTGATCTCCCTGACTGGAACCCACTGAAGGTGCCTGAAACCCATCTGGATGCAACTTTGTAAGACGGTACCCTCCCCCACCACCACCCCTCCCACCTCCTCCCAAACCGCACACATCCACTCGCCTTCAGGTGTGAGTGGTTTGCCAAGTATCATCTAATCAAACATTTAATGACCTAAATAAAAGCGCATCATATTATTAACCCAGAAGTGCCCGGGTAACAGTGAAATGTTTATGTCAAGGGGCAGAACCTTTCCCTTCGTGTCATGGGAGGCAAAAAGGCGAATACATAGACATGCACTTAAGGATGAGATGGCGGCTATTAATAGCTTTACACCATCAGGGGCAGTAAAGTGGCCTCTCTCTTCTGTTTAATTGCATTTACCAGCAGAGTAGAGTTTCTCATCACAGTCGGGAGTTTCCTTTTTGTGTCTCTCTTGGTACCAGCACTATTCATCTACCTGCCATATTCACACAGTCCGCCGCACGCGCCAAACACTACATCAACACAAGTTAAGGTGCATTAAAGTAGCGTGGAGCAATGGTGTGCGTATACATTTCCAGTATGTGTACACAGCTCCTTCCTGTTAAACTACATTTCTTCCACAGGTTCTTCAGGCAGTACCTCGGTCATGCAGTTATTGGATTGTTTTGCTTCACTTCCTCCTCTCGTAGGAGGAGAGAACATCAGAACACAGAGGAACATCGTACAGCAGCACCTACACTGCACAGACACACGACCTACTCCCCTCCCCAGCGCCTCTCTAATGGCTAAATACATCCCAGTCATCCCAGTCATTGTCTAACTGCCCGCATGGCAGCTTATCAGTTTTGCACCACAAATGAGTAAGTAACGGTATGTCAACCCTCAGTTTCTTCTCCGTGATGCGTTACCAGCCGTTGCTGGGCGGAGTAAAGATGCTGATGTTTTCCAGCTGACAGGGACTCGAGCCTTTGGGATGAAGCTGCCAGTGTTTTCCCAAGTGGCAGAGCATATTGGTGGCCATCTGCCTCTCCGCAAGCAGCTCCTTCACACTGTGCCAGGCTGCCCACCCACAGAGTCCAGCGGCCGTGAGTTCTTCGCCCACTGGGCCTATAGGCACCACTCTATCCTTTGGACTCTTTGACGTTTTCAGCTTACACCGACACCCAAGTTTAAAAACAAGACAAAGACCTCCATTACTAAAATGAAAGGCTGAGTTCTACGGCCACCAGCAGCTCGTTGCATATGTTAGTTAGACTTTTTATTATTTCTTCTATGAAAAAACAAAACGCACACAGACAGAGTCAGGCTGTGTCCTTTTAACTCCTTGCATTCATGAGAACGGCTTCAAACAAAACTCAGCGAGCAGAAAAGGCGGACAAATCCTGTCACTCTCAGAATCATCTGTCTGTTGTCACTACTTATGACTAAAACATGAAATGATGAATATTCCCCCAGGCTGCATCCTGACAAGCAAAAACTAGCTCCTTAAATGTGTTGCCTCCGGGCATGTGTATCGTTACGTAATGCAGCTGCACTGTAAAACCAATGAAGATACCCAGTGTTACATGCGGTTACAGTGTGTTCTCCCCGCAGCAGGACAGCTTCTTCGAATACATGCATGTAATTAAGGCACTGAATAAACAATGTGCACACAACAGACACACATACAATATGCAAATGTTTCTGACAGCTATGAAACAACTATTACGAAAGCCAATATTAATGTAAGGGAATAAGAAACAGCAGATTTGATTTGATTCAGTCTAATCGCTCCTGAGGATTCCTGGCGGAGACCCTAAAAGACTCTAAACATCCTGTGCCATCCTAACAGGTTATGTATTTACAGTATACAAGAGAATTGCTAGTTGCTGGCGGTGCACTTCCACTTCCTTTAGCTGCCAACTGCTGACGTGTGACACTCATACAATCCCTGTAGCATCATTACCTACAGCAGCAGCACAGATTTATCAAGCTCCATACTGTTATTCCAGGTGAGCTCCAAGTTGAAAGTGTTTATGGGTAATTTTCCAAACTGTCATCAAGCTCTAAATAACTACAGAGGAACAATTTTGCCAGTTATCCACAATGTTGTGTTTCAACCGTACCTGCACTCATATGTTTATCCTGTAATACCAATGGACACTGACTGGGAATGGGATGAAACAACATATTTGAGACAGTGGGACCGGATCCACCTATAGTTTCAGCCGTAGCAGTGGATTCCATGGTTTAAGTCTGATCAAAAGGGGCTTTTCTTTTCCCTGAGTGGGCTGTCACAGTGGGCTGTCACAGTCCTGGCAGAGAAATAACCAGCTATTCTTTGGATGAGAAGTAGCCAACCCCAAGCCCACTTCTCTCATTGGCTATTTCCTAATCCCAGTCGCTTCCTTCCAGGAAAACACCCCGTCCACATAATTAGGCACCAATACTTGCTCACCCTCTCCAATCAGACAGCAGTTACCCAAAGTGATGAGCTAATTGCCCTGACACTGAAAGGACCTCTCACTGGCCCGACCCGGATGGGATGAGAGCTTATTAAAACATTGGATGGCTGAAGCTTGATGGACAGAGTGGTAGGGAGAGGGTCCTGAAGGGATGGGAAGGACTGAAGGATATAGAGCTGAGCTTGTCTCAAGACAGTTGGAAGAGAGGCCTCCTGACACCTGAGGCTGACAGTGAGCGCAGCATGTGGTAGATACACACTGATATGGACCAGTGGGCTGTCAGGAGCCCGTCTAGGGGTCATTGCCTCTCAGTGAATGTTTCTCCCATCATGCACTCCCAATCCCGCAGCACCCACGGCCCGGACTTGCCTTTCTGTAGACGATCATATTGGGGGAGTCCTCCTCTGGATCAGCGCCGCCCAAGCTTCCCTGGTCTCTCGACCCTTCGGCCATGTTCACGCAGCCGTGTCAAGATCACGCAGCGCTGTCGACAGAATGCAACAACGTGAGCAGAGCACCCACAGATAGGACGGCGGCGGAATGGGAAAGGATGATTTGATAAACATCAGTCAGCGATTTTATTTCCCCCGGGGGAAACAAAATTCCACCCGCTTTTATCGTGGTGACATTCAGCTGCCAAAATGTTTGCTGCTGCCTCGGAAAGGAGATGCCTGTCACTGTAGGGACAGATAAGAGAGCACCAGGTAGATGTAAGATGCATATTAACTACAGCACAAAGTCAAATCTGGGGACGGACCTGTACTGTATGTCATTCCAGGGAGGAGCAGCAGAGATGTGCGTAGTTTATCTGTTGAGGACAGTCAGTGCAACTGTGAGGTGGAGGAGTTAGTGCCTTTGCAGTGCTTGTAAGGGAATCGTTATTCATGTGGTAGGACCAGCTGATTTGGGGTCAGTTATGGCCACCATGTCTGTTTCAGTTTTCATCTAAGTCAGGGTGGCAACATATAGCAAGACTACAACCTGTAACACATAATGTACAGTGTATCTAAAAAGGTTAATAAAAAAAAAATGCAGGAGCTCAGACTTCATTGGCCGCACCGTGGCAGAAATTAACAATAGAGATGAAATTGTCTAGAAAATAAAGGGTGCAGAGTCTTCACCTGGTGCTCCTCTCATGTGAAACTGGGAGGTGGAGTCTGTGATGGCCACGCCCACACAGATCTATGGTCACACTTAGCACCTTAGGATATTTGTCTTTGCAGTCAACGAAAACTTAAAAAAAAACATTTCATATTAGTTTGTGTAATTTAGATTTTCGTCTGTACCTATTGACATTCCAGTGCTTTTGGAACTAATGTAGTTTACACTATTCTCTCCTTTTCATCATAGTTTCACTCCAGTTATATCGGGAGATGCTGCTTGGTCCGTCATTGTTTTGTTTGTCATTAGTCTCCAAAAGAGCGCAGCACTCTTCATTTAACTACACTTATCTGTTTTCACTTTTATTTTTAGAAGATGAATCCACATTTTTTAATGTTTAAAACCCATTTTGTCCAGTATATCTTGCATATAACGATGAAAATATCTCAAATATCCAGTGTCAATTTAATGCCATATGTAAATCGTACTACATGATATATTCCCATGTTGGTGTTTTGCACCACATCTAATGCTAAGTGTCGGAAAGTGACTCCTCCATTAACTGCAATCATATGATGGTTACCTCTGCCCGCGCTCCCCACATTAACACCCCGCACCACACACATACCCCTCCTCCTCCAGGCTTCATGCTTTTGGAGCTGCTGTTAAGGGATTTATTTACAACCTCAACACAGTCCCCATCCCTTTCTCTGGGCTGTATCCCCTCTCCCTCCCTCCCTCCCCCGCTTATACTCTCTCAGGAGAATTAATTCCGCTTAACTAAGGATTTCCATAACCTATGCTGCCGACTGGGTTTCACCAAGCCCTCTTACCCCAGTCTAGCCTTTACCATTGATGAATCCTGTGTGTTTTTAATGGGTTCCACCGTTCACAATTCCTTGAATCGTGCCGAGGAGTGAGAGGTGAGGAGGACGATTATGCAGTTGGACACATTCATAATTTTTAGGACTTAGAAAAAGTGCAAAAGGATAAATATGCTGGCGGGAAATAATCACGCAGCTCACCAGGCTTCACTTTTCACTGTGACAAGCTTTTGTTTCTCAAGAACTACGATAAGCTACAGGAGATGCAAACAGACACAAATGAGCCGGCACAATACGAAACCTTCACATTACTGGAATTAGTAACACTCCATCTTGCCCAGGGGCAGCAACTGGCAAAGGATTTACAGTAGTGGAATTATATGATTGTAACCCTGTGATCTAACATCTTCTATAACAACTGCAGATCACAGCTCTGGTCCAAATGGTTCAAAACCAGCGGCTTGTGCAACAGGAGACACGTAAGGTGGTTTTGTCAGTGCAGGTGAACATTTAATCTGTTACACCACGGAGCACGGCGATGCGCATGAGTGAATAAGTAATCACCCACTTTCGCCTCACTGTTTGTTATTGCCACCAGAAGTGCGGAGTGCAGCACTCCCCATTGGCTAACGCGCCGGTGCTCTTTTTAGAATCTGAGCACATTAGACAGCTAATCTTTGCATACACCTCATGGGCCATATAGAGAGAGAGGCAGGCTGTATGGATTGCATAGCATCTGCTTGAAGACAACAATTGTGAGCCAACTGGTCCCCAGTGGACAGGAAGCTGTAATTTTGCAATTCTAGTGATCAACTTCCTCCCAGTGAGCTGCTCAGCCATGTAAATCACAGTGTGTAGAAGGCCTGTCCAGGAGGCACATCGAAAGCTTAGGTCAAAGTGAACGGGGTAGAATCTGAAAATAAAACCCCCGAAACAAACAAACAAAAAAAAAAACAGCCAGCTCATATTAACAGCATGTGAGTGAATAAGCAAAAGAAAATGTCAAATACACATATTTACAAGCCACCCCCGCCCCCCCCCCATACCTCAAGGTAATAACCAAATAGACGCATTAAAACAAACAAGACAGAGTTCACCCATGCACGCACAAACCAAACCATGCACAGATACACCCAGAACCACACTGTGCCCGGTCCCAGAGTCCCATTCATCCACAGCAGTCATAGTGCAACGCAGCATCTGTGACACCTGACAGTTACAGCCATTACTGTAGCGTTTATTACCTTAGAAACAAAATAATGCCTGGTCCACTCTGCTCCCCCGGCTGGCTCCCCCTTAGCAACAAGCAGCAGGCAGGTTCATGGTATAATTGGCAGAAGGGGAGAGAAGGGGATGAAGAAGACAGGGGGATGAAAGCAGAGAAGCAGTGATAGAGAGAGAGAGAGAGAGAGAGAGAGAGAGAGAGAGAGAGAGAGAGAGAGAGAGAGAGAGAGAGAGAGAGA